>ML805344.1:280440-338269 GCA_009831015.1 Picea engelmannii
CTCATGCTTGAGCCTAGCATAGTGAAAATTCAACATGGTATCGGAGCATAGGTCTTGAAGAGCCCATTGCACAAGCATTAAAGCCAACTGTCCTCCTTTCTGCAATTTTGTACGACCTTCTAGGGTTTCTGCAATTCCGTACGACCCTCCTTCTTTTTCAGTTTTAACACTTTATACTTGGACGTTGGGGCTAAAATTGACATAGGAGAGTACGACCTCCTTCAACACACCTCCAGAGACTCTCAAAGTGCAATTATGAGAATTTTGGATTTTTGGTCCAAGTGTTTCTAGGGTTTCACAATTTTATGCAGAAAATTCAGATCTAGGGTTTCTATAGCTCATTGAAGGAGCTTTTCAGCTCACCAGTGTTCTTCTGACTTTCAAGGCTTATTGTTGGCAGTCATAAGCCCAACAAAACCTAAGTTTGCTAGCCTAGCCTAGCCGTTGGGTTTTCTAGCCCAGTTGGCAAGGGTTTGTGAAAAATCTAGAAATATGATGAACAAAACCTTGGTAGAAGATAGGCTTGATGGATCAAGCAAATACAGTTCCTGGAAGCCAAGACTTCAGAGAAATGAAGACATCAAAGAAGAAGCCTTCTTATTCATTTCAACACTCTCAGGTATGGTTCTTACTGATAATGATACTTGGTTAATTGACAGTGGTGCCTCCATGCACATGACCGGATTTAAAGGTCACCTGACAGATCTTGTTGAGAAAGAGACCAATCTACAAGTTGTACTTGGAGACAATGCTAGATATAATGTGAAAGGGGTTGGGACTTCTACTTTCCAACTAGATTTTGACACACCTCTTCAGTTAAGTGAGGTACTATATGTACTTGGGATGAAGAGGAACCTTGTCTCCATTTTTGCCTCAGAAGACAAAGGCTACAAGGTCACTTTTTCTGAAGGAAAAGTTCTTGCATGGCACAATGACTCACATATAAATTCTGCTAGAGTAATTGGTGTTCGAGAAAGTAGCTTATACAGGTTGACTATCAACGTAAAGGTGTTTGCAAAGGTTGTGCTCTTGACAAGAATATAAAGGGGTCCTTCTTGAGCAATGACAATAAATCCATGGAAATCTTGGACTTGATATATTCAGATGTGTGTGGGCCAATGCCTGTTGCCTCCTTGAATGGATATTTGTACTATGTACTCTTCATAGATGATCATTCTCGGAAAACTTGGATTTATTTCCTGAAGACCAAGGATGGAGTCCTTGCAAGATTTCAAGAATTCAAAGCTCAGGTTGAGAACCTAACTAGAAGAAAGATCAAGGTACTAAGATCAGATAATGGAGGAGAATACACCTCCAAGGATTTTAGTAATTTCTGTATTGAAGCAGGGATCAAGAGGGAGTACATAGTTCCTTACAACCCTCAACAAAATGGGGTTGCAGAGAGGAAGAACATAACTATCATCGAGGCAACCAAAGCAATGATACATGATCAAATTCTACCTATGATTATGTGGGCAAAAGCATGCATGACAACAGTATATGTTCAGAACAGAAGTCCTCACCAGATTTTGAAGAACATAACTCCTGAAGAAGCCTTCACCGGAGTGAAGCCTGAGATTGGACACTTTCATGTACCCAAAGAGAAGAGGTCCAAGCTAGACCCTTCAGGCAGAAAAGGTACATTTGTGGGATACAATGAATCTTCGAAGGCATATTAGATCTACATCCCTGGTCAAAGACAGATTGAGGTGAGCAGAGATGTTATCTTTGAAGAAGAGATAGCCTTTCAAAGATCTAGAGAATCTCAGATGGAGATTGACAGCGAGACAATACCTTCTCCCCCTTCAACAATTCAGAGGGAGACAACCATTGTTCCAGTTGATCCGGTTGCTCCAGTTGATATCCCCATAGACATTGCAGTAGGCCATAAAAGGCCTGCCTGGGCTCGACAAACTTTGCAAGAGGCAGAGGGCCGTGCAACTCCTCAAGGCACATCCCGAGAGAGAAAGAGACCAAAGAGATTTTCGAGCTACTTTTCAGCCATGAGCCGCATCATTGATACTGAGCCTTCTTGTCATGGAGAAGCGATAGGTCAGCATGTATGGCAAGATGCCATGACATACGAGTATCAATCCATCTTGAAGAATGATGTGTGGGATATTGTTCCAAGACCAGAAGGGAAGTCTGTAGTAACTTCCAAGTGGATCTATAAGATCAAGCATGCAGCTGATGGACGTGTCGAGAAATACAAAGCAAGATTTGTAGCCAGAGGATTCTCACAGGTGGAGGGAATTGACTGTGAGGAGACATTTGCTCCAGTAGCCCGATACACTTCCATCCATACTATCATTGCAATAGCTGCATCCATGGGTTGGAAACTACATCAGATGGATGTAAAGACAACATTTCTCAACGGTGAGGTTGATGAAGAAGTTTACATCGAGAAGCTAGAAGGATTCGTGATACATGACAAGAAAACTCATCTATGTAGGTTGAAGAAAGCCCTGTATGGACTAAAGCAGGGACCTCATGCTTGGTACTAGAAGATGGATGTATTCTTGATAAGTTTGGGCTTCAACAAGAGTGCTGCTGATCCAAACCTATATTATCATATTGTTGGTAACGAGTGCCTAATCTTGGTCCTGTATGTGGATGACTTATTCCTCACCGGTTCAGAAAGACTTATTGCTGAATGCAAGCGAGCATTGACTTCTGAATTCGAGATGAAGGATTTGGGTATGCTGCACTACTTCTTGGGACTAGAAGTATGGTAGAGGAATGATGAGATTTTCCTGAGTCAAGGAAAATATACAGTGGCGATATTGAAGTTCGGTATGACAGACTGCAAATCTATGCCTACACCGATGGTGATAGATTTGAAGAAAATGAACAATGCTTCTACTGATTCAAGCGAGATTGATCCACATTTATACCGACACCTAATTGGATCATTGATGTATTTGGTCAACACCAAGCCTGATATATGGTATGCAGTGAATGTACTTAGTCAATTCATGAGTCAGTCGAGACAGACTTACTGGATAGTAGCGAAGCATGTATTGAGATATCTATGAGGCACAATTTGATATGGCCCGAGATATGCCTCCAGTGTAGACATGAGTTTGCAGGGATATGCCGATGCAGATTGGGCAGGGAGCGCAGTGGACCGGAAGAGCACATCCGATTGTTGTTTTACCTTGGGGTCTGCCATGGTTTCTTGGTGCAGTAGGAAACAAAGCTCTGTGGTCTTGAGTAGCGCAGAAGTAGAGTATATAGCGTTGAGTGTGGTAGTTCGCGAAGCAGTGTGGCTTCGCAAGCTCCTGACATATTTATTTGATCATGAGATGGAAACTACCATTATTCATTGTGATAACTAGAGCTGTGTGAAGCTCTCTGAGAACCCTATGTTTCACGATAGATCGAAACACATTGAGATAAAATATCATTATATCAGAGACATGGTGCAGAAGAAAACAATACACGTGCAATACCTTCCTACACATGAGCAGATTGCAGATATCTTCACCAAACCGCTTGCCAAGATGAAGTTCGAGTACTTCCGTGAGAGACTTGGCCTGGTGGAGAATGCCTCCCTATCTGAGAGAGAGTGTTGATGATTACAACTTCGTGAGACATCGTCTAGGACACACACTGAGTGAGTCGACCTGTGAGAGAGCCCATGTGTTGGGTGTGCCCATGAGATGGGTGTTTCGTTCCTCTCTGCACTGAGATGAGACGATGTGTGCCCCTGTGTGGGGTGAGGATGCCCATGAGATGGGTGTGTCGTTCCTCTCTGGATTGAGATGAAACGATGTGTACCCCTGTGTTGGGTGAAGGTGTCCATGTGATGGATGTACGCCAGACTCTGGACTGAGTTGTTATGACGTGTGGTCTCCTGCCTTGTGGACTCAGTTGAGTCAGGCTTGAGATGGTACTCCAGATGATTCTCCTTTGGACTCAGTGAGATAGAGATCCATTGAGTAGGACGTCCTTGTGGCTGAGCACAAGTGGACGTGCCCCTAGTGGCTGAGCACTAGTGGATGTGTGAGATCCCTTGTTATATTGTCTGAGAGTAAGATTTACCTGTAACCCTAACTGTGATGTAAAAGGTACATATCGACTCCATCATATGTGAAAGATAATTAATGTTTATTGTAATAATCAATATTTTCTGAGTTATTGAGGTCAGCCCTGTTGTGCCAATAGACACACCTATTGCTGTGTCTGGTCTAGTATAAGTAAAGATGATTTCCTCATTGAGGAAACACACAAGTCACTTCTCATTTGGAAATTTCAGCAAGTACATCTTCTAGGGATGAAGTGCACACCTCTCTTGGGTGCAAGTTTCAAGGTAGTAGAGCACCCTCTTGTGTGCATTAGGGTTTCATGGTTGGATGATCTTCTCTTGAGACTATAGCAAATAATTGCTGGGTTTTTCTCTCTTGTTGAGAAGGGTTTTCCCATGATATTTCTCGTGTTCTTGTGCATGGTATTTCTTCTTGTGATCTTGGTTATTGCAACAATTGTGAATGGTGTAGCTGCATTTGTTTATGGTTCAAGTACATGACTAAAATGAAATAAACTTCATGCTTGAGCCTAGTATAGTGAAAATTCAACAATAGGTAGGAGGAGAATTTCCATGGATTAAAATATTATTTTCACTTCCTTAAAACCTTGATGGATGAATCCCTAATTTGGGATGGAGGAAGTTATAAATAAATGAAAGATTCATTTGCTAGAGGCAAGGGTGGAAGTGTGGAGATCTCCCCCAAGCTTAGTTGAATATCTTTTGGGAGGAAGAAGTTAAGGGACATTTCAATGTGAGGTTCTCCATGCTTATTTTAGTTTTCTTGGGTTGATTTGATGGTTGTAAATTATAAGTACAAATCCGTTGAAATAATCTTTGTAGAAGGGCAAGTTTTCTCCATTAAGACGTTACATTTGAGACGAAACCCTCCCTTCATTTTGTTGTAATCATTGCATTTATTGAGGGACATATGCTAGTGTAATGTTTTGGTTAGGGCTATTTACTCTATTTTGAGTGTTTCCCTAGCTAGTTTTGAATGTTAATCATGGCACATTTAAGGCCTTTTGATTTTTTGGTGAAATCATACTTGAAGAATGATGTAATGTTGGCTATTCATTCTATAAAGAAGGCTTCCTACTCTGGACTACTTCATTCATTGTTTCATATGTGGTTGTTAAATTTTTTGTGTTCAAGGGTTTTATTGTAAAACAAAATTTTTAGCTCTATCCTAGAGGTTTCTCGTATTTCAACATTGTGAATTTTCAACTTTAGGGCTGCTATAAAATATAAACAAAACAACAATGGTAGTGGACAATATTTCAATTCTTAACAACCCTAAACTCCTAGGAAATCCAACATAAAATACACCAAAGTGTTATGATAAGTTCCAACCCTTTAGGGAAATCTTATCATGCATAAACCATATATGAAAACTCTTATTTACAATAGTAAATATAATAGAAAAACAATCATTATCTTCTTCAGTGTAATGCTAAATCACTTGACATAATCACCATAAACTTATGTCAAAACAATGAGACATAAATAGCTAGAAAATACAAACCATGAAGAACATAGATGGTTGAAAATCAAATTTACCATTTACACAAATATTGGACAATGGAAAATTTAATTAATATGCATAAGATGTTCATTTACATATCATAGTCCTATCCCAAGGCTAGTACAATTCTTTAGTTCTCTAAAACCCTAGCTATGGAAAACCAAGAAAAACCTTACCTCAACCAAGTAGGCCCAACAAGCAAGAATCACTCAAGCATGTCCTCCAAAAGGCAAAACATCTCCTCTTCTTCACTTCTCCAAGTACAACATAGGGTTTCATTGCAAAACCCAAATCTCCTAATCTCCAATGGATGAAACCCTAGCCTTAAACTTCAAGATGCGCCAACAAGAAACCTAGTGATTCCGAGAGAGAGAGAGAGAGAGAGAGAGAGAGAGAGTACGTAAGAAGATATGACAAAGAAGAACAATAATGTGCTCCACTTGATCACATCTCTAACACAAGTGTGATAAGTATAAATGATTCATGATGTTGTATTATGAAATGACTCTCTTCTTCCTCTGAAGAACAATAGTGTGCTCCACTTGATCACATCTCTAACACAAGTGTGATAAGTATAAATGAGCCATGATGTTGTATTATGAAAGGACTCTCTTCTTCCTCTCTCTCCCTCTATATATATATGGGAGGTAAGGAAGGCTAACAATACATATGTGGGCCTATTCTCTTACAAGAAACCTACAATAATCACATGTAGGTTCACACATGTGGAGTGCTTGTAACATCTAGTTCCACTGATCACATTCATACATTGACTTATTCTTTGAGGATACTTGCAAGCAAGTGATCCGGTTTAAAACATGGTACATTATGATTATCAGTTTGGTTTATATGTTTATGTTATGATTGAGTATTGAAATTGATATATTATTTATATTGATGTGTAACATTGACATGTATTATGACGAGGTTTCCTTAGTGTGCATGAAGCGTGACTTGATGAAGATGCTGATGGCATCAACAAACTTCTTTGGACTCCAGATTGAGTCAACGAGTGGACTAATTACTTTGGTTATGAGTACTTGATTTTATACATATATGTTATATAATGATTTAGTTATAGATTTCATGTATATGAGTTATTGATATTATCTTTGTCAGTGGATGCAGGCATGGTGATGCTTGCTAATCTGACTCACATATGGAGTAAAGAGGTCATACATAGATATCAGATGGATGAGGGAGGGGTGTGGCAATGTCCTTGTCACAACCTACTAGCACTCTCACTGTGACCTGAACTGAAGGTTAACGACTACCTTGTTCCAAGAGGTTCACGATGTCGTGAGGGCAGACCGAGACAATCGCTTATGAGGATTTTTGACGGGTGCACAATAAGGCAGATTCCTTATTCCTCAGTAATCCCTTAGTATCACACAAGGTCGACAAGTGGAGTATTGACTCCAAGCGTCAGACAACTTCCAAACTAAGTCAATGACGAGTGGCACCCTTGGAGCACGGAGGTGCGTTTTGAAGGGAATGTCGCATAAATAAATTATGAGTCAATAAAAATCTAGAAGACCTTGTAAAATAAAATGAATACTTAGACTTTATTAGAGAAGAGAATACAATTTATTATTAAGTTATAAACCATAAAACCTAACCAAGAGTAAGTCTAGATATTTTGACTAAATAAAATTTATAAAATGGGTTAAGGGAATTTAGTCCAAATAAACACTAGTAAACGGGAGAATACGAATACAATTTAAGCATGTGCACAATGTGTGCATGGAAATAATAAAAATAATTTTTAATTAAAAGAAAATATATTCATGAGAGAATGGGTTGTCAACATAGAGTTAGTATCCTAAGTTAATCAAACTATAAATCCTAACTAAGAGAAGAGTCCTAATCAAACTCCAACTGTAAATTAGTTAGGGGACATTGTTATCGCACAATCTGTACTTATCCAAAGCCCAAGACAAGTAAGGGAGATTGGCGTAACAAACAAGATATCCTATCACTGTCACCTTAATAGAAAATCCCCACTTTTTAGGGATAGGCAAGGTCTACCCAAGAGGAGGCATCCTCGGTAACATAAAGGGTTGGAAAATTAGGGCTATGTTCAAAATATATTCCTCCCTTTCACTGGTTACCAAAGACACTAAATCCGTGTCTAAAAAATGAGGTTAATGAAGTGCTTGATGTACCTTCCCAGAACAAGACAATATAGCATGAATATAGAATAATTTCAAGTATAAATATGATAATAATACCTCAGTAGACAATAGACGGTGACAATAAGTGCTAGCTGATATGAAATTGCAATAGTTAATAAGTTTACAACGACAGTTGATAAAATGTAACAACTGCAACAAATACTCAGAAAAGTTTGAAAAGACAATGAAAAGATAACATTTACTAAGCAGAATGATAATCAAATGTCATAAGCAATTTCTGAAGTGTTTAGCTAGCATTCAAAGTCACTTATGCATGGAATTTGTTTCATTTAGAGGGTTGTAGTAGTCATTTGTGACAACAACAAATAAGTTAGTGATCTAGGCTAAACTAGGGTTAGAAATAGTTGATAAAAACTTAGGAAAAGAGTGTTTAAGTGTTCAATCAATCCTTCAACAAGAGAGAGACAAGAACTAGTGCCTTCTAGGGCTTATGGAGTCAAGTGGATAACTTCTTCAAACACTACAATTCAATTTTGATAATGCACAAAAGTCTAAGAGGGAGAATGCATAGGGGAAGTAGTAACTTAAGTCCCTCTATGCATTGACCTCAAGAAACAAGATACTAGGGTGTAGACAATTCTAGGCCCTAACACCTTGCTCTTCTTAGGATTCTTGTGGAATAAAACTTATGCAAAGATAACTAGGTCAAAATCTTAGAGTGCTAGCAATTTAGGGCTCTAGGGTTTCACTAGTCACTAAATCAATTCAATGAAAAGCTGGGCAAATAGAAAGTAAGAAAGTAGCAATTTAAGTTCCTTACTTCAAGCATTAAGTATACCATGCAATTTCATAATCTTCTATGAGAAAATAAAACCATACATAAACCATTCAATAGATGAAAAAAAATGTAGATTTTACTTACTTGCACCAAGAATAATCATGAAAAATACCATGCAAGATCACCATAAAAGCTTCCAAGATTGATCCAACTTGCAAAAAATGAGCCTTATACAAGAGTGAGACTCACAATTTCAGCCAATAGCCCTTACCAAGGCACAAATTTCAGACCTCTCCTCTTGTGTGAGGAGTTGTGATGTGTAAAATGAAAGTACTTTATGTTTATTTATACAAAATCTTTGACCTTTAATTAATTTTAGATAAAAAAAGGCTAACCTGGCCAATTTACAAATAAATTCAAATTTGACATAAATAAAATTAATTAGCATCTGAAGACACCTCCAAGGGTGACGTCAGGCCCTTCTAGGGTGACATTGATTCCCTATGGTGGAATATTGATCCTAAAAGGTAGGGCGCTTGGCCTTCAGAGGCTCTCGATGAAGCCCACACGTTCCACTAGGCTCATAAATGCCTCCAAAACAAAAACCCTATCTCTGGATGATGTCCAGGGTCATGATAGTGACGTCTTGGGCCTTCAAGGGCCAACATCCATGTGGAAGAGCAAGATCTCCCTGGGTCTAGGTTTACTAGGGTGCCTCCAAAGGCAACATCCTTCTTTCTTCCTGGTGTAAATCTTCAATATCTTCTTACCCATGGTTGAGGTTACATCATCCATCTGCGGGCTTTAAACCCCCATGAAGGTCCAAGCTAATCATTCCCTCATGTGTACCTGTCCACTGGGAAAAGTCCTGTAGCAACAACAAGTATGCCCTCCAGGGGTTCATAAGTCACATGGATCATAGCATGTAAATCACATCCAATACTTAAATTACCCAAACATGTGCATCAAAACCCCCTTTAACCTGGACAAATGCTCAAAGACGTTATGCAATTTGACAAGTTAGGTTTGGAGAAGGTCTCAGGGCATCCTATTGGGATAACCTCTCTTAAGTTTGGGATGTTTCCCTAGTGGGATATAGTCCAGATCATGTAAGTGTATGAGGTGGTATGGGGTAAGTGTTTGGGCATAGGGTGCATGTGATAACATGGAAGTGTAAAATCTTACTTGTGGGTGACTTTGTAGAGAGAAAGCTGCACCTTGTCATAAATGCTATTGTTTCCTAGCCCATTCATTGCCTTTTACTCTTATCTTTATTGATTTTGATCTTTTTCTTTTGTGCTTCAAGGGAAATAGTTGAGGGCCACTGTCCTGGCTTGATGACCAGAGGTGACAACGTTATCCACAAACATTTCACAGAGATGAGAAGGCTGGCTCGTGATGAGACCCTATTTCTCTTGGCTATGCCACCAAGAGCCACTACCCTAGTTTGGTGACCAGATAGGTTCTAGTGTCATACCGCTACATGCTCATGGTCATAATAGCCGACTTGTGATGAGACCTCCTATCCATCAACTAGTACCTTGAGTGTTTATGTATCTTATGGGTCCCCTTTTCTTACTGAGAATATTTTCATTGCTTTCTCAGGGATCCCTTGGCGAAGCATCTCAAAGGTTTCAATATTGACTTTTAACTCTTTCCAACTACTTTTACCCTCTGGGTCTTTAGCCCATTCTTCCCATGAGGTAAGGTACAACCCTTCCCAGTGTAGCCAACCTCAATGCCTAAACAAAGGTAGGGGAGATGAGAGGAATAAAGATGGAAAGTGGTAAGTATGGAGGGAATGGATGATGACCTTTCACAGACCCACCCAATGGCAACCCATCCTAAAGGGAGATCAAATTACTAGGGAACCATGTCACCCTTCCAGGTATGAATGAGGCAAAGAGAATAATTTCCAAGAAAACATCATGAAATGAATAAGAATTCAATGCAACATATTCAAGTGCTTCAAAAATCAGAGTGACACATACCATGATACCCAAACTCATTACCTCATGGAGAAAGACTCACTGCTACTTTAGGAGCAGGCTGGTGGGATGGATACTGCTGCTGCTGATAAATGGACTACACTGAAGAAAAGAGGGGCCCTCCAGGGCCATGCTTAAGTCATGCGGCTCTCAGTACTCCATGTCTAGGACCTATGGGCCTCGAGACGTGATCTCCTTAGTTATCCCTAGGCTAGGGGATATCAGACACAATAAAAGAGAAATTGGGGAACTAAGGGACAAATAAGAAAAAATCTAGGAACAAAGTGAGGAGTGTGAGGGAAAATGCATAATTATTTAAATTAAAAAGGATTAAACATGTGCAACTTGGGGAAAATGTGACGTGTTGGGGTGAATAATATCTATTTTAATTATTAAAAATTAGTTAATTGTGCATGAGAGGACAAGTATCAAGATGAATTCTCTTATAAAAAGGATGGTGATGAAGAGTAATTTACCCTATTGTTGAATGAATGAATGATGTTAACATTTTTATTGACTAAGTTTACTTGTGTGAGTTGGGATTGCAAGTTTGTGCAAGAGGTGGAAGCCTCTCCTTGTGAGGGCAAGCTTGAGCTAGTTTCTGATCTGATTTTTGTGTGTGGCCCCTTTGCGGCTCAAGGGCTAAGGGGGAAGAAGAGTACCCCTAACATTGGCTGGGAGGTACCGACGAAGTCCTTGGATTGGCAAGCAAAGGAGTACTTTGCACAAGTTTCCAGTTAAAGTTCAAACATTTTCGGTTTACGGTATTTAAGATTTCTGAATATTTTCGTCTTCGAATATACTTGTATTGCGAATATTTGTTTAGAATTATATTTATTCAATATGTAAGGATGATTTTCTACATTATAATTAAATTTATGTATTCCTTATTGTGAAAATCTTTGTATCATTATATGTTTAGAAGTTGAGAGTCACTTATTTCATTCAGAAATGATGCTATTGAGTCTATTTGGGTTAAACTTTTTGGGCGTTACCGATGAGGTTCCTAACCAATACTTCCATGCTTTTCGATAATTTACGCTATATCAGTCTTCTACTGTTAGATCTCTCCATTACTGTTGAATGCGAGACTAATTATCTATCTTGTCAATATAAGTATTCAGTGTTTTGGACATCAACCTGTATCTATAATTTAAAAAAAAATGATACAATCATTAAAAAAGCTTGCAACACTTGTTCCATCCAGTTCTGAATTTTCGTTCGATTAATTCGTTGTATAACGCTTAGCTTAAATTTTTTGTCAGCCATTATCTCTCCTCAAGTAAATCCTTCATACAACTTTTAGATAACTGGAGTTATGGATATTCATGTGTGAGTTCGAATCACACACTTACCTGTATCTCTGCGTAATTTATTTAGACATATCGTATAATCTTCTAACCAAAAGAGTAGGGAAGTATTGATAAAATAGTTGTCCTTAGGGTATGGAATGTCCGTGTAAGTGGAGAAGGGAGGATCGATGGATTCATGAACCTTAGGCTGAAGGATTTAAACTTGATATCTTCTCACTCTTGAAATCGCCTTAAGAAACGAAATGGTTCCCTGTTGCTAGTACCAAAAGGGTCTTGACGTTGACCAAAGAGTAGAGGATGTATTGATGACCAAGAAAGAGAACACGATCGACGTAGAAACTTTGGTTACTCTTTTGCATCTACGACCTCAGATTTTAGTTGAGGAAAACAAAAACACGACTCCTTCTCAACTCCGATCTTCCTTGATCGACCCCTCCACTACTATAATTTCATTTGAGTAGCCTCAGATTCAGATCCGAAGACCTGGTGTTTTTAGCGCACCTAGTAGATTATAATTTCTCATGAGAGCAACGCTTTAGCTTATAGCTCATTATGAGCATTCCCTATCCAGTTCCTCGCTTAGGCATTGATTCAAGGATGCCAACGCATAATAAGATATTATGGAAGCTAGCCTATGAAGTCTCATTTATTTAACAACAAAAGCAAAACTTTCCGGGCCACCAATGTGAAGGAACAAGTTAAACTTTGTCTAGTTATATTTTAGTTAACTTTTGTTTCCAGTCAGTAAATAATAATAATATATATAATTTAAACTTCGCTAGGCACTCTAGACAAACATCATTTCATATCTTACATTTAGGGAAATTCCACGATAGGTTTTACCACAAGTTTGAGAAGTGCATTTAAATTTGAGTAAATGGGGACAATACAATAACTACCATCAGTCAAGGAAGATTGCACAAATCGGAACAATGGATTTGCGAATGAATCTCCGACCTAAAGGTAATAGGGTCGTGGCTTTAGATTTAGATTTAGGGACATGTATTTGGAGGGATTTTTAAACTCCACAATCTTTTTGCTACAATTAATAACAATTTTTATGCCGTGAAGAATTCATAAATCTCTAATTGTGATTGGTCCAACAATAATCACAATTTACTAAGAATTAAGTTAATATTTAGGGAGGAAGTAATGAGATTTAAAAGAACACCAAATATTCCTTGGTTAGTGAGTGTTTAATAATTAATTTTTCATGTGCAATTGAAGTGTATTTGTCTATTAAATTTCATGTAAATGGATGATTTATGATGATTAATAGTTGGCGCCTTAATGTTGTTATTCATTAATAGGTTCATTGGATAATTGAAATTCAGTTCTTGTCATAAATAGTTAGAAATGATTTATAGAATATTACCATATATATAATTACGTGTTCATTATATTTCTATCAATACAATTGTGAGAATAATGAATTTATACCTGGGTGAAATTAGTAACTATATCTTTACACTTCTTCTTACGTAATTCGACCTTAATTTAGTGAAGAACTCATGTAAGATGAATAGTTTTGAAGAATCAGGTTTTTATTTAATCTTTTGAGTGTTGAATACCTTCACAACCGCCTTCATTTTATTGAGCCTTAAGTCTTGGAAGACAAAGTTAAGAGCTGTCTAACCCTTAGAGCAAAACTACTTGTGCACCACTTACCAAATCATATATAAGACAAGTGCGCAGAATGCACAATCTAAAATAAATAAATTATAATACTGTGTTGATAGTAAACTTTAATTCTCATTGTGTTGTTAGTCAGACTTTGTCAAGCATCAATCCTTAAGAAGCCTCTTAATTGAATAAACTTGTAAATTCGCACAACATTGAAATATGATAATACAAAGGTAGATGGTGTTTTTAACTAGTTGCAAGTAATTTTGTTGTTACTTGAATTGGTAGTTTTCGTTTTGCTTACTTAAAAACTATAGAAATAGGGGTTTCCATGATTATCATAGTCTTGGTTGTTGCTTGCCCTTGTTAATAATAGAAAGAGATTATTAGTTCATTTTAGTTTGAGGAGTTGAAAGTTATATTCTCATACCTTATTACGTACCTAGTTAGATGGAAATTGTGTCAGACCCTTAGTATGGTTTGCTTTTATCGATTAAAATATTAGATCTCTTATATTATTTTATTGTTGAATAAGTTGGTAAAGAAGTAATAAGTATATATTGTGAAGTCTTGTAAAGCATTATTCAATGATTAATTAGAATAAGTTAATTCCACGAAAGTGTAAATCTTGCAAATATTCTTATTCACTTAATTGGTAATGAAGTCAAGTGTTATAGTTCAAACGTTAAACCATCAAGAAGTTATGAGTAATTGAATTGTGATTTGCCAAGATCAAGTACTCTTTTATTTGCATATTATATTGATGAAATTAGTTGTGTCATGTTAATGTTACAATTGATTTTATATAAACAAAAAAAAATACTTTCGTTGTTTCGCTTACTTCTTAATGTTTAGTAACCGAAGGGTTGTTTCATATGGTATGAGAGTGGGTTCCACTCCGTGACACTAGATCCATTACGACTTCCAATGCTTATGTTTAGTTGAATATGTATCACTAATATACTTTGAATTTGTTTTATGGCAAGTATCATGGTTAGAGGATGAAGAATGAGTAGACATTAGGGTGCGGGAGGAAGAGGTATGTCTCCTCTGAGTACATCCACACCCGAGGGATCTGCTCCTCAGGGAGAAGAGAAAACTACTGAGCATGAGCAAGTTGCAGTAGGAGATGTTGTGGGTATGATAAAGTCTTTTCAGAGGATGTTAGAGGCACTGATAAATTGCCTTGATCTTGATGAGTGTAGGGAGTTTGTACCCAATGAGGGTTTGCAATGTCTTCATGTAGTCAATGGTAGTGTTCATAGAGAACTCAAGAAGGTAAAATTTCCCGAGTTTTTGGGTTCCACGGAAGGTTTAGTCGCCGAATCTTGGTTGGAGAATATGAGAATGTGTTTTGCATTGTGTGATTATACCTCCAACATGAAGGTCCACATGGTTGTCTTCCAACTTAAAGGGAGTACGATTCTTTGGTGGAAGATACTCTTGCCACAACTGAATATGGTCGTTAAAGACGTGTCTTGGGAATTTTTTTAGGAACGATTCCACGAGAGGTGCCTTTCTGATGAGTTCATTGAACGCCAACTTAATGAATTCAATGCTTTATGACAGGACAATTGTATAATTCCCGAGTATGAGGCTATATTTATGGAGTTGCTCAGATACGCTCCGCACATGAACACTGAAAAGTTGAAGGTTGTTAAAATAATGTAACTGTAAAGAGTATTCTTATTATTATTGATATATTATTCATAGGATCAATCCCCATTGTGGATTGATCATGTCGGTTATTGTATTAGGACCAAATCCCCTTTTGCAGATTGGTCAACAAACAATTATAATAGGCAGAATAAGAAGTCGGCCCCAACAGTTAATTAAAAGACCCAGAAATATAATAAAAGTGGGTTTACCCACCCAGATGGAGAAGTCGACCCTGCCAGTGAAGAGACACTTCACACGTGCCAAAACTTGTATAAACAAAGGAGGCTAGTGCCTCATTTGATAACAACTCACTTGATCAGTTTGAGAGACAAGTTCTGATCTGTTACCGACAAAAGAGAGAGAGAGTGGTGCATATCTTGGAGAGGACTTTCTGTTTTAGCATAGAGATCTCTTGGCATTGTATTGGCTATTTATATTAAGGAAATTTTGCTGGGTTTTCTTCCCCTAGAGGGTTTCCCAGGATGAATGTTGTGTCTCTTGTGAATGTGTATTTCTCAGTGATCTTGTTCTTATGTTGCTATTATCTATTGAAATGCAAAGAACTATAATAATGGAATAAACATTAACATGGTATCAGAGCCAAGCTGAAGGAAGCATCTTTCGCAAGAGAAAAACGTCACTATTGCAGTACCTGCAAATTAGGGTTTTTCAAAAGTGAAGCTTTTAATCCCTAAAACTATCTAGAAAGTTGCGCCCTCCCCTGAGGATCAATTTGGCATCATCAGTGCACCTTTTCAGTGGTTGGATCTCTCGAAAAGTGAAACCCTAGTTTCACAAAGTACTAGAAAACTAGAAAACCAGAGTACTAGAAGTACCAGAAGTACCAGAGTACCAGAAGTACCAGAAAACCAGAAGCACTAGTCCAGAAATCCGCAGATCAAGTTTGAGGGGGTAAAAGTTGGATTTTCGAAATTCTGACTACACCAACATACTCGCCTCAGCTCAGTGCATCTATTCCCTGGATCGGAATTTCAAAATTTGAACTTTGAAAAGTTAGGGTTTCCTCATAAAACCCTAAGTTGTAGTTGCAGTTGCAGTACCAGTTGTAGCTGCAGTCGTAGAACCAATTGCAATCACCCTTGAAGTTTTCTTAAGAGTTGGTAATGATTACCGCTGGTACCAGATGGAGCCACTACCTTCAAATGCTATCAGAGGTATGTACTTACATATGTTTAATGGTTAAACCCTACATATTATTTGCAGGAGAAGGGATCTCTTGCCATAGATCCAAAAGGATCTCAAGATCCAACACATTCAGAGGAATGATGCAACCCAGGTGTGATTATTCTGATATACATCTATTTGTCATAACATTATCTTGATCAGTGTTGCATGTTGAAGCTATGATCAAATTATTAGAAGGATTAAAAGTTGATCATAGAGCTTATCCTCTAACCTAACCTTCTGTCAAGATAGCGTATTGTCTTAGTACAACAGACAGGTTGAAGAAAGCACTCGTCACTTGAATGAAGGAGACCTAGAAGAAAATCAAGCACTCATTCTTGAGGACAAGGCTCCAGGTTTGATTAATCAAGATTAATAAGATTCAAAGGTACACATGATAAAATGATGACTATAATTGAGATAAAAGTCGTCGTAAAGTATTATACTTGATAGCATGTGAGCATATAGAGGTAAATACTTTGCCTGATACAACTAACACCTCCTCTAGGAGAAATCTCGTGTGTTAGTTCCAGGTTTCCATGGAAGAATGCTTGGTCACAACACTATGAGAGTGTTGACCTCATTTCATATTGTATTCCTTGCCTTTAATATTTTCTTCAGATAAATTATAAGTAATAGCTCTAAAGGAGCTACTGTGATGATTGTTCGTGCTATTGCTTTATATTATGAGAAGGATATTATTCTTTCTTTTTGTTTTGTTGACCTTGCTCCAGGTCACATGAGGAAGCAATAGTGAAGGTTGCTGAAGGCAACATACTAAAGGAGAAACCTTAAAAGAAGCAATCATCATTGGAGGAGAAGAAGGTGACTTGCATGAGCTAAAGGGTCACTCAAAAGATGCCATGACCCACGCCATTGAAGAATCTTGGCATAGAAGATTATCTCACATCAACTACAAGGCACTACCATACATATGAAAAACGGTGACAAGTTTACCAGAACTCATAGGTGACCATGAAGGTGTATGCAATGGATGTGCAGAAGGGAAGAACATCAAGAACCCGTTTCCGAAGAGGGACAACAAGGCAGGAGGAGTCCTAGAACTCATTCATTCAGATGTATGTGGCCCAATGCCATCATCCTCCATTAATGGGTATGTATACTATGTATCATTCATTAATGATTATTCTCGTAAAAGACCTGTATATATTTGAAGTGTTCAACAAGATCAAGGAATTCAAAGCCTTGATAAGAGAACCCTTCTGTAAGGAAGATTAAGATACTCAGGTCAGATAATGGAGGAGAATATACCTCAAAAGAGTTCGTGAACTTTTGCAAAGATGTTGGGATCAAGATCCTCAACAAAATGGTGTAGCTGAACGGAAGAACCGAACCATACTGGAAGCTGTGAAGACTATGATCCATGATCAAGATCTTCCTATGTGCTTATGGGCAGAAGCAACAATGGCAATTGTTTATGTGCAGAACCAATTATCCCATAGTCCACTTGGGCTCAAGACACCAGAAGAGATGTTCACCGGAAAGAAGCCAGAGGTAAGCCATCTCAAAATATTTGGCTGTCTAGTGTTTATTCATATACCTAAAGAAAAGAGAAACAAGCTGGACCCTTCAGGAAAGAAGGGAATATTTGTGGGATACTGTGAGGTCTCCAAGGCCTTCAGAATTTATATACCAAGTCAACATCACATTGAGATCAACAGGGATGTGAC
This sequence comes from Picea engelmannii, assembly GCA_009831015.1. Lineage (NCBI taxonomy): Eukaryota > Viridiplantae > Streptophyta > Pinopsida > Pinales > Pinaceae > Picea > Picea engelmannii. Next base: position 298,365 of record ML805344.1, read on the forward strand.
CTTTGATGAAGATGCAATGCTCAAGAAATCTAAACTGTGTCGGCTTGAAGAGGTATATGAAGAGGAATCCGTAATCCCCCATACTGCAATGAGGGAGGTTCCCAGAGCTGCAGAACCAGAGAGGGAAGTTGTAATTTCCCCTGATGAGGAACTTCTAGAAGACCATGATATAGTAGAAGTATAAGAACCTCCTCAAATGACCTTCTCCCATAAAAGAAAGCTTGCTTGGGCAAGAGAGCTTATTCAAGATGGAGAGAAGTATGGTGTTCTAGAAGGAACCTCGAGACAAGTGTAAATACGAAAGCCATACTCCAGTTACACGGCTTTGATGTGTGATCTCCTAGATGAGGAGCCTACCTACTTTGAAGAAGCCATTCAAAAGAAGGAATGGGCAGATGCCATGACAGAGGAATACCGATCCATAATAAAGAACAATGTATGGGAAATAGTTCCCAGACCAAAAAGTAAGGATGTGGTATCATCAAAATGACTCTTCAAAATAAAACATGCTGCTGATGGAAGCATTGAGAAATATAAAGCAAGATTTGTTGCTTGTGGATTTTCCCAGAAGGAAGGCATTGACTATGAAGAGACATTCTCTCCTGTGGCCTGATACACTTTGATCAGGACGATCATAGCTCTTGCAGCTAAGATGAAGTGGAAGCTGCACCAAATGGACGTGAAGACAACTTTCCTAAACGATGTCATCGAAAAGGAAGTGTATATAGAACAACCTCAAAGATTTGAGGTTGAAGACAAAAAGTCTCATGTCTGCAGATTGAAGAAAGCCTTATATGGATTGAAGCAAGCTCCTAGAGCTTGGTATGTCCGTATAGAAAGTTTCTTGACGAGCTTAGGCTTTACCAAGAGTAAAGCAGACGCAAATCTCTACTTCAAAATTATGGATAATGAGCCAGTAATCTTACTGCTACATGTGGATGACTTATTCGTAACTGGAGAAGAAAAGCTCATCGCTGAATGTAAAAGGAGACTTTCCTCTGAATTTAAAATAAAAGACCTTGGCCTAATGCATTATTTATTAGGTCTTGAGGTATGGCAGAGTCCAGAGAGGATCTTCCTTAACCAAGGGAAGTACACGGTCGAGATCTTAAAGAGATTCGACATGCTGGAATGCAAACCCATGAATACATCCATGGAAGCGAAGCTGAAGCTGCTGGTCGATACTTCGTCAGATTTGATTGATGCCACACTGTACAGACAGATTATTGGATCACTGATGTACCTGACGAACACCAGACCAAACATTTGTTTTGCCGTGGACACCCTGAGTCAGTTTCTGGTAGAGCCCAGACGTGTTCACCTAGTGGCTGCAGAACATGTGATGAGGTACCTTAAAGGTATGATAGATTATGGTCTCAGTTATGACGGAGATCATAATTTCACATTGAGTGGATACAATGATTCAGATTGGGTAGGAAGCGTTGCTGACAGAAAAATCACTTCCGGATGCTGTTTCAGTTTGGGATCAGCCATGATTTCGTGGCAGAGTAGGAAGCAGTCCAATATTTCTCTCAGCATAGCGGAAGTAGAGTACATTACCGCATGTTCTGCTAGCTCCAAAGCTATATGGATTAGAAATTTGCTGACTGGTCTATTTGACCTAGAGATGGAACCAACCACGATCCTATGTGACAACCAGAGCTGCATAAAGATGACAGAGAATCTTGTATTCCATGACAGGTCGAAGAACATAGAGATTCACTATCATTACATCCATGACATGGTGCAGAGAGGAGCCTTGAAGCTCCTGTATGTTAGCATGGATGAACAAGTTGCTGATGTGTTGACCAAACCTCTATCTCATGTAAAGTTTGAACACTTTCGAGATAAGCTTGGTATAGTCCGAAAGGACCCTCCCTGAAAGGGGGAGTATATATGATTCCTTGCTTCTGACCTCGCTGTTAGATGTAAAGTAAGATGATGTGTGTCTTCCTTGCTTCTGACCTTGCTGTTAGACGTAAAGCAAGATGATTCCTTGCTTCTAACCTCACTGTTAAACGTAAAGCAAGATGATGTGTGTGTTCCTTGCTTCTGGCCTCGCTGTTAGACGTAAAGCAAGATGATTCCTTGCTCTTGACCTCACTGTTATATGTAAAGCAAGATGATGTGTGTGTTCCTTGCTTCTGACCTCGTTGTTAGACGTAAAACAAGATGATTCCTTGCTTCTAACCTCGTTGTTAGACGTAAAACAAGATGATGTGTGTGTTCCTTGCTTCTGACCTCGCTGTTAGACGTAAAGCAAGATGATTCCTTACTTCTGAACTCACTGTTAGACGTAAAGCAAGATGATGTGTGTGTTCCTTGCTTCTGACCTCGATGTTAGACGTAAAGCAAGATGATTCCTTGCTTCTGACCTAGTTGTTAGACGTAAAGCAAGATGATGTGTTCCTTGCTTATGACCTAGTTGTTAGACGTAAAGCAAGATGATGTGTTCCTTGCTTCTGACCCAGTTGTTAGACGCAAAGCAAGATGATGTATACCTTGCTTCTGACCTGGTTGTTAGACATAAAACAAGATGTGACTTGCACTAAGCTACGAGCTTAACAACTATGACATAGATCCAGTCTAGTACTGTGATGGGCCAGCCTAGTGCTGTGATGAGGTATCATTTTTTATATTGATACATATTGATGCAGATGATGATGACATTCTTTTGAGAATGACGATGCCGCTGATGAAGAAAACTTCCGATGATTTATAGATACGCCAACCAAGATGATATTGATGATGCTATCCTTCCATTTGATGTTGTTGATGATGTTGTCCTCTCTCTCTCGCATGATGCTGCTGAAGAATACCCTTCTTGTTAAGGGGGAGTGTTAAAATAATGTAACTGCAAAGAGTATTCTTATTATTATTGATATATTATTCATAGGATCAATCCCCATTGTGGATTGATCATGTCGGTTATTGTATTAGGACCAAATCCCCTTTTGCAGATTGGTCAACAAACAATTATAATAGGCAGAATAAGAAGTCGACCCCAACAGTTAATTAAAAGACCCAGAAATATAATAAAAGTGGGTTTACCCACCCGGATGGAGATGTCAGCCCTGCCAGTGAAGAGACACTTCACATGTGCCAGAACTTGTATAAATAAAGGAGGATAGTGCCTCATTTGATAACAACTCACTTGCTCATTTTGAGAGACAAGTTCTGATCTGTTACCGACAAAAGAGAGAGAGAGTGGCGCATATCTTGGAGAGGACTTTCTGTTTTAGCATAGAGATCTCTTGGCATTGTATTGGCTATTTATATTAAGGAAATTTTGTTGGGTTTTCTTCCCCTAGAGGGTTTCCTAGAATAAATGTTGTGTCTCTTGTGAATGTGTATTTCTCAGTGATCTTGTTCTTATGTTGCTATTATCTGTTGAAATGCAAAGAACTATAATAATGGCATAAACATTAACAAAGTTGAATAAGTTTGTGTTCGGTCTCAACTACAACATTCATTCTAAGGTAAGGATTTTGATGTTTCAGACCTTGCACGATGTAATACATAAATATTTTATCGCCGAAGAAGAATTGAACAGTGGGGGTCAAGGTACGAATCCTTCCAGGAAGACAAGACAAACACCACATAGAGTGTCGCAGCAACCGACACTTGTTAAACATACTTCTGGGCACCATGATACACCGAGAGGACCTATATTTTCTACACCATGTAGACAAACTACCAATCAGAGGACTCCGTATAGAGAACCACCACAACAACAATCAAGTTGTCCTAAAAAATAGAAACAATATAGATCTAGTCCGCAGAAGAGATAAGGGCCTCAAAACCCTAGACCAACCGATTCTTCTTCTGGAACTAGGAGAATCGGCCTTAAGAATAGATATTGGACTTTTGGAGAGCCACACTATCAGAGAGATTGTCCTATTGAGAAGGCAAAAGATATCAAATCAACGGGATAGACGACAATGGGATATTTGGGCAAGGCCCATATGATTCATTCAGTGGTGAATAACCGCCAGGCTGAGCATCAATCCACAGTGCTCGAGACTTCAGGTATGATAGCAGATCAAGAGTTTAGTGTTTTGATAGATCTAGGAGCTACTGAGAGTTTTATATCTAGTGTTGCGCTTAAAAGAATTAAGCTGAAGGAAATTGAATAAGATGAGTTTGGATATGTAGAAATGGCATCTGGTGCTAAGCAAAAAGTTGGAGAAAAGGTTAAGGATTGTAACATTAATTTGGGTGATTTCGTCGCAAGTGTAAACCTTTATGTCACAATCTTGGGGTCCTACGACATTGTGATTGGAATGGATTGGTTAGAATCGCACGACGCAATACTTAACTGTAAGAGGAAACGATTAAGTTTAATTGATGACTTGGGACATAATAGAGTAATTGTAGGAAGAAACCAAGGAGTGTTGCTAAGATTTATTTCTTCCCTACAATTATAGAAAAAATTGTGCAAGGGATGTAAGTTGTACGCCATTTTAGCGCTTAATGAAAAACGTGGTGCAGAAATATTGGAAAACTTTCCAATAGTATCAGAGTTTGCTGATGTTTTTTCTGAGGAATTACCGGGTTTATCATCGAAAAGAGAATTGGAATTTACTATAGATTAAAAACCTGGAACAAAACCAATTGCAAGAACACCTTGTCGGATGTCGACACCTGAATTATAAGAGTTAAAGATGCAATTGAAGGAATTATTATATTTTAGACTTATACGTCCAAGTGTATCATCGTGGGGTGCACCGATAATTTTTGTAAGTAAAAAAATGATGGATCATGGAGGCTTTGCATTGACTATCACCAGTTAAACAAATCCACGATCAAGAATCAGTACTTGTTACCGAGAATTGATGACTTATTTGATCAAATGAAGGGAACGAACATATTTTGAAAGATTGATTTGAGATCAGGATATCACCAGTTGTGAATCAAAGAGGAAGACATTCCTAAAACAACGTTTAAGACAAGATTTGGACATTACGAATTTATTGTGTTACCATTTGGATTGACAAATGCCCTTGGTGTATTTATGAGTTTAATGAATGGGGTATTACGTGAATACTTGGATAAGTTCATACATGTATTTATTGACGATATATTGATTTACTCTCGGACAAGAGAGGAGCATGACGAACACCTAAGATTAGTGCTATAGTGTTTAAGAGAAAACAAGTTGTATGGACAGTTGTCGAAATGTTCATTTTATTAGACAAAGATTCATTATTTGGGACACATTATTTCTGGAGAAGTTATCGCCGTGGATCCAACGAAAGTTGAGGCTATTATGGAATGGCCAACACCGACGAACGTACAAGAAGTACGTAGTTTTATGGGATTAGCAGGTTACTATGGAGGCTTCGTTGAAGATTTTTCAAAGATAGCAAATCCAATTACAGAATTGCAAAAGAAGAATAAGAAATTTGTATGGTTAGAGAAATGCCGGAAGCATTTCAAAAACTTAAATAATTAATAACAACAACATTGATACTGAAAGTTTCGGATATGGACAAAGAATTCTTAGTATGCATAGACACATCTAAGGAAGGACTGGGAGGAGTACTAATGAAAGAAGGTCAAGTTATCTTGTATATTTCAAGGAAACTAAGAAAGAACGAAGAGAATTGTGCAATGCATGATTTGGAATTATTAGCGATTGTTTGTGCCTTGCGAGTTTGGAGACATTATCTTATTGGACGAAAATTTGAGTTGAAAACTGATCATAGTGGATTACAAGACATTTTTACTCAAAGCGATCTAAATGCGCGACAAAGACATTGGTCAAAACTTTTAAGTGAATACGATTTTTAGATTACATATATTAAAGGAACGATTAACAGAGTAGCAGATGCATTGAGTTGAAGACCTCACATTTTCTCAGTAATACCCCTAAAGACGAATCTTCGAGAAAATATCTTAGCATTACATATTAATGACGAATGGTAGAAGGAAGTAAAAGGTAATACCAGACAAGATATCATGATGATACCTAGATATGAGGGATATTCTTTGGATAGTGTCATGCTACTAAGTATAATGGCAGAATTTATGTACCATCAAATGATGAATTGAGAAAGTTGATTTTGAACAAAGTTCATCGAGTAGTGTATATGGCTCATCCTAGAGTCACGAAGATGAAGGCAGACCTTAAACCTTTATTCTTTTGGAGGGGAATGAAAAATTATATAGTTAACTATGTGGCGAGATTTCTAGAATGTCAGCAAGTGAAGGCTGAAAATAGACATCCATCGAGATTATTACAGCCACATGCAATTCCTAAATCGAAATGGGAAGTCATATCGATGGATTTTATTGTTGGATTTCCATTGACGACAAGAAGACACGATTCTATTTTTGTAGTGGTCGACACTTTGACGAAGAGTGCACATTTTATTCCGGTTCGTATGACATATCAAGCATCGGATATAGCTAGAGTTTTTTTTAACGAAATTTTGATATTGCATGGTGTACTAAGGAAGATAATATCTGATAGAGGATCGATATTCACTGAATGTTTTTGGACTAGTTTCCAAGAGGCTTTGGGAACGAAATTGAATTTTAGTACAACATATCACCCCGAAACAGATGGACAAACTGAAAGAACGAATCAAATTCTAGAAGATGTGCTTCGAATGTATGTGATGGATCAACGAAAATGATGGGAAGAATTTTTACCATTGGTAGAATTTGCGTACAACAACAATTATCACAATACGATTAAGATGACACCTTTTGAGTTTCTATACGGATGACCATGTAGGGCATCTTTGAGTTGGGATCGACTAGAGGACAGGGTCCTGGTGGGACCAGAAGTGATTCAAGAGATGGAAGATAAGATGCAATCCATAAGACAAAGGATTAAAGAAGCACAATATTGACAAAAGAGTTATGTAGATGCACATTGTATAGACCACAGTTATGAGGTTGGTGATAAAGTGTTTTTGCGAGTGAAGCCACATAAGAGTTCAATTAAGTTTGGAAAGGGTTCTAAGCTCTCTCCAAGGTTTGTGGGACCTTTCGAAATTGTAGAAAAGAAAGGAATTGTGGCTTACCGACTAGCCTTACTTGATTCTTTGAGGCGTATGCACGATGTGTTTCATGTTTCAGTTATACGTCATTATAATTCAGATTCGTCACATGTTATTGACATTAGTTCATTGCAGGTATCGGATGAGGGTGCTCTCATAGCGAAGCCAATTTGCATACTGGACCATCGCACTCGACAACTACGGGGTTGAATATTCGATTGGGTCAAGGTCCAGTGGGACAGTTATAGTCGATACTTTGCTACTTGGGAGGACACATATGAGATGCGTAGGTAGTTTCCATATTTATTTTGATAGTTTGATATATAGATTAGTATCAACTATATTTATTGGTTTTACTGTTAGATTGTACAAACTTCAGGATGAAGTTTAAAACAAGAGGGGGTGTATGTAACATCCAGTTCCACTGATCACATTCATACATTGACTTATTCTTTGAGGACACTTGCGAGCAAGTGATCCGGTTTAAAACATGGTACATTATGATTATCAATTTGGTTTATATGTTATGTTATGATTGAGTATTGAAATTGATATGTTATTTATATTGATGCATATCATTGGCATGTATTATGATGATGTTTCCTAAGTGTGCAGGAAGTGTGACATGATGAAGATGTTGATGGCATCGACAAACTTCCTTGGACTCTAGATTGAGTCAAGGAGTTGACTAATTACTTTGGTTATGAGTACTTGATTTTATACGCATATGTTATATGATGATTTGGTTATAGATTTCATGTATATGATTTATTGATATTATCTTTGTCAGTGGATGGAAGCATGGTGACGCTTGCTAATCCGACTCACATATGGAGTAAAGGGGTCATACATGGATATCAGATGATGAGGGAGGGGTGTGGCAACATCCCTACCACATCCTATTAGCAATACCTCAATGACTTGAACTGAAGGTTAACACCTACCTTGTTCTGAGAGGTTCACGATGTCGTGAGGGCAGACTGAGATAGTCGCTCACGGGGATTTATAAGGGGTGCGCTATAATGATGATTCCTTATTCCTCAGTAAGGACTTAGTCTCACACAAGGTCGACAAGTGGAGTATTGATTCCAAGTGTTAGACAACTTCCAAACTAAGTCAATGGTGAGTGACACCCTTGAAGAAAGAAGGTTCGTCTTGAAGGGAACGTCGCATAAATAAATTATGAGTCAATAAAAATCTAGAAGACCTTAGAAAATAAAATGAATACTTAGACTTTATTAGAGAAGATAATACAATTTATTATTAAGTTATAAACTAAAAAACCTAACCAAGAGCCTAAGTATAGATATTTTGACTAAATAAAATTTATAAAATGGGTTAAGGGAATTTAGACTAAATAAACACTAGTAAAGGGGAGAATAAGAATTAAATTTAGGCATGTGCACAATGTGTGCATGGAAGTAATTAAAAGAATTTTTAATTAAAAGAAAATATATTCATGAGAGAATGGGTTTTCAACATAGAGTTAGTATCCTAAGTTAATCTAAATCTAAATCCTAACTAAGAGAAGAGTCATAATAAAACTCCATCTGTAAATTAGTTAGGGGACACAATAAAAGAGAAATTGGGGAACAAATGGACAACTAAGAGAAAATCTAGGAACAAATTGAGGAGTGTGAGGGAAAATGCATAATTATTTAAATTAAAAAGGATTAAACATGTGCATAATCTCTATTATTATTATTAAAAACTAGCTAATTGTGCATAAGAGGACAAGTGTCAAGATGAATTCTCTTATAAAAAGAATGGCGAGGAAGAGGAATTTACCCTATTGCTGGATGAATGAAATGTTGTTAAAATTTCTATTGACTAAGCTTACTTGTGTGAGTTGGGATTGCAAGTTTGTGCAAGAGGTGGAAGCTTCTCTTTGCGAGGGAAATCCTGAGCTAGTTTCTAATTTGAGTTTTGTGTGTGTTCCCTGTGGCTAAGGGGGAAGAAGATTACCCCTAACATTGGCTGGGAGGTACCGGTGAAGTCCTTAGATTGACAAGCGAAGGAGGAGTACTTTGCACAAGTTTCCAGTTGAAGTTCAAATATTTTTAGTTTACGGTATTTAAGATTTCTGAATATTTTCGTCTTCGAATATACTTGCACTGCAAATATTTGTTTAGAATTATATTTATTCAATATGTAATGATGATTTTCTACATTATAATTAAATGTTTTTACTCCTTATTGTGCAAATATTTGTATCATTATATATTTAGAAGCTGAGAGTCAATTATTTCATTCAGAAATGATGTTATTGAGTTTATTTGGGTTAAAAGTTTTGGGTTACCAATGAGGTTCCTAAGAAATACTTCAATGCTTTTCGATAATTTACGCTATATTAGTCTTCTACTGTTATATCTCTCTGTTACTGTTGAATTCGAGACCGATTATCTATCCTATCAATATAAGTATTCGGTCTTTTGGACATCAACCCGTATTTGTAATTTAAAAAAAATGATACAATCATTAAAGAAGATTGCAACACTTGTTCCATCCGGTTCTGAATTTTCGTTCGATTAATTCGTTGCATAATGCCTAGCTTAAATTTGTTGTCAGCCATTATCTCTATATGAATAAATCCTTCCTTACATCTTTTAGATAAATGGAGTTATGGATATTCATGTGTGAGTTTGAATCACACGCTTACCTGTATCTCTGTGTAATTTATTTAGACATATCGTATAATCTCTTGACCAAAAGAGCAGGGAAGTATTGATGAAATAGTTGTCCTTAGGGTATGGAATATCCGTGTAAGTGGGGAAGGGAGGATCGATGGATTCATGAACCTTAGGCTGAAGGATTTAAACTTGATATCTTATCACTCTTTAAATCTCCTTAAGGAACAAAACAATTCCTTGTCTCTAGTACCAGAAGGGTCTTGATGTTGACCGAAAAGCAGAAGTTGTATCAATGACCAAGCAAGAGAACACAATTGACGTGGAAACTTTGGTCACTCTTTTGCATCTATGACCTCAGATTTTAGTCGAGGAAAAAAAACACGACTCCTTCTCAACTCCGATCTTCCTTGATCGACTCGTCCACTACTGTAATTTCGTTTGAGTAGCCTTGGATTCAGATCCGAAGACCTGGCATTTTTAGCATATGCAGTGGATTATAACAATTAATAACAATTTTTATGCTGTGAAGAATTCATAAATCTCTATTTGTGACTGGTCCAATAGTAATCACAATTTAATAAGAATTAAGTTAATCTTTAGGAAGGAATTAATGAGATTTAAAAGAACGCCAAAAATTTCTTGGTTAGTGAGTGTTTAATAATTAATTCTTCATGTGCATTTGAAGTGTATTTGTCTATTAAATTTCATGTAAATGGATGATTATGATGATTAATAGTTGGCGCCTTAATGTTGTTATTCATTAATAGGTTCCTTGGATAATTGAAATTAAGTTGTTGTCATATATTGTTAGAAAGGATTTATGGAATATTACCATATATATATACAATTACATGTTCATTATATTTCTATCAATACAATTGTGAGAATAATGAAATTATACCTGGGTGAAATTAGTAACTATATCTTTACACTTCTTCTTACCTAATTCAACCTTAATTTAGGGAAGAACCTGTGTAAGTTGAATAGTTTTGAAGAATCATGTTTTTATTTAATCTTTTGAGTGTTGAATACCTTCACAACACCTTCATTTTATTAAGCCTCAAGTCTTGGAAGAAAAATTTAAGAGCTGTCTAATCCTTAGAGTGAAACTACTTGTGCACCACCTACCAAATCATATATAAGACAAGTGCGCGTAATGCGAAATCTTAAAAAAATAAAGTAATACTGTGTTGATAGTAAAATTTAATTCTCATTGCATCGTTAGTCAAACTTTGTCAAGCATCAATCCTTAAGATGCCTCTTGATTGAATAAACTTGTAAATTTGCACGACACTGGAATCTGATAATACAAAGGTAGATGGTGTTTTAACTAGTTGCGAGTAATTTTGTTGTTACTTGAATTGGTAGTTTTCGTTTTGTTTACTTAAAAAGTATAGAAATAGGGGTTTCCATGATTATCATAGTCTTGGTTGTTGCTCTCCCTTGTTAATAATAGCAATAAATTATTAGGTCATTTTAGTTTGAAGAGTTGAAAATTATATTCTTATACCTTATTGCGTATCTAGTTAGATGGAAGTTGTGTCAGACCCTTAGTATGGTTTTATCTTATCGATTAAAATATTAGATCTCTCGTATTATGTTATTGTTGAATAAGTTGGTAAATAAGTAATAAGTATATATTGTGAAGTCTTGTAAAGCATTATTTAGTGATTAATTAGAATAAGTTAATTCCACGAAAGTGTAAATCTTGCAAATCTTCTTATTCACTTAATTGGTAACGAAGTCAAGTGTTATAGTTCAGACATTAAACCATCAAGAAGTTATGAGTAATTGAATTGTGATTTTCCAAGATGAAGTACTATTTTATTTGCATATTATATTGATGAAATTAGTTGCGTCATGTTAATGTTACAATTGAATATATATATATATATATATATATATATATATATATTAAAAAAAAAAACTACTTTCGTTGTTTCACTTACTCCTTAATGTTCAGTAATTGAAGGGTTGTTTCATTGCTACACTCCAAGGGTACACATGTCAAGCTCCAAGGTGATGTCGTCGAAAAACAAGGATCCAAATGCAAGGACACTCCATGAGATGTGTCCAATGCTCCTACAAGCCTCCAAAGGCTCCGTAAATCCTCCTAAGCCATGCACTCCACTAGGTCCACTCCCCTTGTATGAACATTGTCGCAACTAAGGCATCCTCAAGCCAACTCCAGGACTCCATACAAGAATCCAAGTCACCCCACGATGTCTAGGGAATGATTCCCTACTGCAAGATGTATGATGCTCCTCGTCCTAAGTAGGACATTTTCCAAGCAAACAACCCTCTCTGTGTGACCATCATGAAGGATGTCACCCAAATATCAAGACAACTCCAATGCCCTAGGGAAGAATACCAACCAAGCATCCAATTAAGGTCAAGCAATCACTGAGTAAGCCATCTCCAATGGGAAAGTCCATCACATACCATCTCTCATGTGCAAATCCATCTCAGGCAAACCAAGGGTTTTGCATACATCATGTACCCTAAATGTCATGAAACACCTCCAAACATGGTGTAAATACTTCTAGAGTAACTTGAAAGCTAAAACTCCATTTTTACGAGGAAAATAAAATGTTTACACCAACACATGTTGACTGCCTTTGCAACTCCACCAAATGTGTCACCCACATATTTATAATTGTTGCAATCCCGAAATCAACTGTTGTCCCTTGTAAAGAACCTTCTACCCATGGTATCACAACACCTCTATCCTTCAAAGAATATCGATCACCTATAAATATGAAGGAACATAAGCATCCTGACGATCTCCACCATCAACATCACATGCCAAAATCAATGGACACCACATCATGAGTTGTGAAATACATCCTGTAAAGATAATCATATTTCCATACAAGACCAAGACAATTGGGTCACATATATCAAAGCCATATAGATATAAATCTACACAAATCAACTCCTTGTTTCTAAGATACCAAGCTCATGGTTTAGGTAACAACCTATGCGAGGCTATCAAAAACTCCCTGTCAACATGAGAAAACCTCTTATGCACCTCAAATCCTCTAGCAACTAAAATGACATGAAATAGGCCAACTCCCTGTTCCTAAGAGAACCTTGAAGAACAACTAATATCATGGTCAACTCCCTATGTTTGAGAGGATCCATCATCCTTGTTCTTGTACTCTACAATACTGTCATCAACTACAAACATGGAATCATCCTCAACATCAACCTCCATCAAGGCTTCACATCTCTTCTCCTCTAAACAATTGGAAGGCACACAGAGGGAAGAAACCCATGCAACATGACTAACATATCTCCTAGGAGGTATAATCACCCTCAATGAAGATTTGGGCTCTCCTAAATGCTCTCGAGCTTCCTGCAACCTAGAAAACTCATTCAATGTCTCACAAGAATGTACAAGTGCAACTAGATTAACGAGTAATTTGTAAATGCCACCTTCTCTCACCCCTCTAGCCAAACTCCCTAGACTAGCTAGATTGCAATTACCGATGGTGCATTGTTGCCTCTCAACATAAACTCTATTGTACATCTATCATAAAATAAATCAAAAGGGATTTCTTCTTCAATCCAAGAACAAATAAAATATCACTTGGCTCATGAACATCACTTGAAGGCATATGAAAAGAGATGGAGACAACTCCTCTCACAGGGTAGGTGGCCTCATCACCAAGTTCCACAATCATTCCTCCCTCTTTGATTCGTAATTGAGGGACCGAGAGTCCATTCAATTTTCCAACACATATGACTATTGTGGAATAAGTTTGTTTTATGTTTTTACTGGCCAACTCCAGTGGCAAATTCACTAAAGTAGAATTATGTTGACAAGACTGTGCAACATCTATAACAATTTTATTAATGAGATATACCAATACCAACTCCACACGCAAATGAATTTATCTTCCACTCAAAAATAGGTTAGGTGGCCTAGCTACCCATTAACAATTGAGGCGCCTATTCACTCAAACTCACCATGTATTCATTGTCCACTCCATGTAAGCATCTTAACAATCATGCCATTGATACCATTGGAGGGATGTTCAATGAAAATTGAATCTCATGCACATAATTGTTACTACACTTGTTCACATTATTTTTAATTCCCAAGTCGAGCGTGAGGTACATGGGCACTTGAGATTGGTTAGCAAAAAGTGTGTGGATGCCCAAGTTGACTGTGAAGTGCGTGGGCACTTGAGAATGATTACCAGCAAGTGTGTGGACACCCGAGTGCAAGGTTTAGGATGTGGGCTTCGTGGACAACAATAAAGCTATGTGTGGGAGCTCTAGAATGAGGGTTAGGGCGTTGTCAAAGTAAATAGCAAGAGGATGAGTGATGAGGTGAGAAGACTTCAACCAACAACTAGATAGACTCGGGGAGAGAGAAATACATCTCAAAAACTATCAAGACCAGATTAAAACTACCTTTCAAGCAACAACAACTCTGAAAGGAGAGCCATCTGATTCCAAGATCTAGAATCACTTCGACGGTGAAAAACACAGAGATGTTAGAATGGTATTTGCTCCATTAACCAGAGAATTGTGCAAACTCACCCCTCACTCAACAATCAATGAGTTCTTAGCTTAAATTCTCAATAGAGGTAGGTTAATTACTGAGCAAACATTAATATGGAATTAGAACCTAATGAATAACTCAATAACTAATCATAACAACATACCTAATAGATCGCAGAGGAAAAACAGACATCCAAGACATTGTTTTAACCTAGAAACCCAACATTTACTAGAGCTTTTATTAACCAAAGAGAATATTATAGAGGAATGAGCATACACAAACTTTGTGTATTGTTACTCACTGTGAAGATCAAAATTGCAACAGGCCATGGCTCAGAGATACCTTTGCTTAGAGTGAAGTGACACATTAACTGCTTCGTCCACTCAACCTCAAGCATGCTTCCCTCTTTGAGCTTTAGTTTCTACTACTGTGATTCTCTATTTCTCCTTGGATCTCCCTTCGTTTTTCTTCCACTATAACTCTCATTGTCTAATAGAATGACTTGGGAAGGATAACCATCATAGTTGTTCATTTCACCTTCCCATTGTGCCATAAGACAAAAATAAAATAAAATAAACAAAACATGTTTATTTACAAAATTTACAAATGTTTTTCAAAGATCTGATTTGGATCACACCTCCCCATTTGGAGGCTTTTGGTCCCCAAAAGATAGAGCATTAAGGAGACAAAAGCACAAGGTCTCCATTTTCCTTTGCATATCCACCATTCCATTGCTGATGAAGGCGATTTGTTTCTTGTTTTTCTTCCCTTGTTTCATTGTTAGAGGAGTTATGCTCTTTATCTCTTGATGTTCTTTGATGAGGTATGCCTTGCCACTCTTGACCAAGCGGTACTTGTTTTCTAGTCTGTAGAAGATAACATCCCTATCCCACAAGTAGGGGCTACCCAACATCACTCTGTAGGCGTCCAACGATGCAACTTCACATTCTACCTCATCAACATATATGGCACTAATGGAAAACTTGATTTCGCATCTTCGAGTGATTCTCATAACAATTTTCCATTGCAACCATACTAGTGAACTTGGCTACACTAGATCGTAGGTTTCTAGACCAAGCTCATCAACTAATATTTCAAAAACCAGATTACATTGAGAACCACTATCGAACAAGGAATTTACCTTCTGATTCTTCACTTGAACTTTGATTTGGAATAATGCATGTTTATCTCCACTCACATTTGGTTGCTGCAATGTGGTGCAAACTACAACTTCATCCATATCATAGGTGCTTTCTACTGCTTCTTCTTTTGTCTTGGTAGATGCATTTTCTTTCCCCTTGGACTTTAGCCACTTTGGATGCAATTTCGGATGAATTTTCCAACACTGCTCTTCCATGTTCCCATCCACATCATAATGTTTGTAATGCCTATTAGAATCCTTTCGTTTCTCGACTGTGGCTGTCATCTTCTTGTCTCTTTTCTTGTTGGTTTCTTCTTGGCCCATGTGTTGTTGTCCTTTCCTGGAGTCCAACTCAATGTAGAGAGCCTTCTTTCTCGCCTCATCTTTGCTTTTCACACCATGAAGCTGCAATTGTCTTCAGATATGGCTGAAAAGTCCTCCAAGGTACTTCATCACCACCCTTGGCTCTTTGAGAGAGATACCCAACATGATGGCTTGCCTACTAAACTCATAAGTGTATTCTTGCACTCCTTGTCCTTGTTCTTGCCGAAGGTACTACCACTTCATGAGTTGCTCCTCTTCATAACCTATGGGATATAATTATGACTTCAACAATGCCTTGAAGTCCTCCCACTTCATCACCATGGGATTCTTGCCTATCCTCAATGCATCTAGATAACTCTCCCACCACAATAAAGCATGTCCGGTCATCTTCAAATGAGCAAAGGAAATCTGTTGTGTTTCTTGGATTTGATAAATCCCAAAGTAAACTTCCAATTGTTTCAACCAGCTATCCAACACCTCGACATTAGTTTGTCCATCATACATGGGTATTTCATGCTTCGCTTCAACTTTGAAAGGAACACTCAAAGATGAAGAAAAGTTGTTTTCATTACCTGAGTTTCCAAGCGTCCCGCCTTTGGAAAATTATAGGCCAGCCTTGTGTTCTCCATACTCAGTCTCTGCTAAGTGTGCTTCATTACCAACAATTGTGTGACTAACTCTGTCAATGTAGCAATGCCTTTCTCTAGCTGAGAAAATTTGACCTCTGGGTCTTCCCTGTCATCTCCTTCACAATGTTTCCCCGCCATTGATGATCTTTTGCTTCTCTATAGGTCTGACAACAATGCTTGTCCATTGTTATAGTATTGGCTGTGGGTGTTTACCATGCATGTGTTCTCCAATCCTTCAGAATTTACTCTGATACCATCTGATCCGTAATTGAGGGATTGAGATTCCACTCAACTTGTCAACACGGATGACTATCACAGGATAAGTTTGTTTTATGTTTTTAATGGCCAACTCGAGTGGCAAATTCAATGAAGTAAAATTATGTTGTCCCTCCAAATGCTAAAAAGATTGTACAACATCTATAACAATTTTATGAATGAGATATTACCAATACCAACTCCACACACAAATGAATTTATCTTCCACTCAACAATAGGTTAGGTGGTGCAACTACCCATTAACAATTGAGGTGCCTATTCACTCAAACTCACCATGTATTCATTGTCCACTCCATGTATGCATCTTAACAAGTGTACCATTGATACCATTGGAGGGATGCTCAGTGAAAACTAAATCTCATGCACATAACCGTTACTACACTTGTTCACATTATTTTTAACGCCCAAGTCGAGCGAGAGGTGCATGGGCACTTGAGACTGGTTACCAGCAAGTGTGTGGACGCCAAGTTGGCCATGAAGTGCGTGGGCACTTGAGAATGATTACCAACAAGTGTGTGGACACCCGAGTGCAAGGTTTAGGCCGTGGGCTTCGTGGACAACAAGAAAGCTATGCGTGGGATCTCCAGAATGAGGGTTAGGGTGCTGGAAAAGTAAATAAGAAGAGGACAAGTGATGAGGTGAGAATACTTCAACCAACAACTATATAGACTCGGGGAGGGAGAGAAATACATCTCAACAACTATCAAGACCAAATTAGAAACTACCTTTCAAGTAGCAACAACTCCGAAAGGAGATCCGTTCGATTTCAAGATTTGGAATCACTTCGACGGTGACAAACAAAGAGATGTTAGAATGGTATTTGTTCCATCAACCAATGTATTGTGCAAACTCACCTCTCCCTCAACAATCAATGAGTTCTTAGCTTAAATTCTCAACATATGTAGGTTAATTAGTGAACAAACATTAAAATGGAATCATAACTCAATGAATAGCTCAATAACTAATCACAACAACATACCCAACATATTGCAGAGGATAACACAC
This sequence comes from Picea engelmannii, assembly GCA_009831015.1. Taxonomy (NCBI): domain Eukaryota; kingdom Viridiplantae; phylum Streptophyta; class Pinopsida; order Pinales; family Pinaceae; genus Picea; species Picea engelmannii. The sequence goes on from ML805344.1 coordinate 315,893, forward strand.
ATCCGAGACAAGGTTTTACCCTGGAAACCCAACATTCATTGGAGATTTTGTTAGCTCAAGAGAATATTATAGAGGAATGAGGATACACACACTTTATGTATTGTTACTCACTGTGAAGATCAAAATTACAACATGCCATGGCTCAAAGACACCTTTTCTTAGAGTGAACAGACACATTAACCTTTGTCCACTCAACCTTAAGCAGTCTGCCCTCTTCGAGCTTTAGTTTCTATTATCTTCCTTCCCTCTTTCTCCTTGCATCTCCCTTCATTTTTCTTTTGCTACTGATTGTTTTAATAGGCTGCCTTGGGAAGGCCAACCATCACAATTGTTCATTTCACCTTCCCATTGTGCCACAAGCCAAAAATACAAAAAAAAATAAACAAAACATGTTTATTTACAAAATTTACAAATGTTTGTCTAATATCCGATTAAGATCACTCTTGCTCTTGAAACGTGCTAAATAAAGACCTATCATATTTCATATGTCTCAAAGCTCCATTATCCACATAACATCCAACATTATATAGTGTTAGAGGACAAGCAAGAGACTAAAGTCATATCCATCCTGAAAAATCTGCAATAAGAAGAAGATCTCCACATATCATAGATGAAAAACAAATTGGCATCTACCGAAACAAATCAATCGCCTATCCTAGGTCCTCTTGAGTATTTTACTTGCTGAGAATAAAACCATACCAGTGAATAATAACATAGATCAACCACTTATCACTAGCAACCTCTAAAACAAATTAGCCACCTATCATAGGTCATAGGCATCACACTAGCTGAAAATACATCCATAATAACCATTAATGTAGTAGATCCATCACGTCTCATCACAAGAGAAACCCATCAAAACCTCTTACAAGTGCAAGTGCTCATATTAAGCAACCTAGGGTATTACACCCAACAACATTGAACAAGGTCAAGTGCCTCTCCCAAGTAATATCTAGCTGAAATAGATGCTCCCTCTTACACTAGAGTGATTTCAGCCACAACAATCTTTGAACCCATGTTATAATTTTTGGCCTTTTAGAATTTTCGAAGTTCAATGCAAAACAAATATTTCACCTCTTTGACTAGAAGTTTCTTGGATCTTAACCCTGTGAATTTTCAGCCTTAGGGTTGTTATGGAATAAAGTATAAAACAACAATGGAAAGAGTACACTATTTGTCTTTCTAACAACCCAAACTTCTAGGCAATCCAAAGAGAAAAGATACCAAACAACCTAGATAAGTTTTGGCCCTCTAGGGCATCTTATCCCACATAAACCAGATATGAAAATTCACTTTTACAACAACAAAACCACAAGTATAGCAACAACAAAAGAACCCATAGATTCTTTCACGATGATGTCAAATCATTCAATAAATTGTCCTTTTACTTATGTAAAATCAACATGACATATATCATTGTAAACAACAATACATGAAGAACATATATGATTGGAAATCAAATCTGGAAATCGCACAAGTTTTGGATAGCTAAAAACTTCATTAATATATTCAAGATGAAGCACAAGTACATACCATAGCCTTCTCTCAAGGCTAGAACAAGTCTACTATCTCTCTAAAACCCTAGCTAGGGAAAACAAGAAAACCCTAGCTCAACCAAGGAGCTACAACATGCAATAATCACTCCAATGAGTCCTCAAGAACAAGACACCCTCCTCTTCTTCTCCACTGAAGATACCCTAGGATTTTATCACAAAATTCTAATCTCAAACCTCTGAGGGATAAACACTAACCCTAGACCTCTAAGATTCTCCTAAATACTCCAAGAATACCATGAAACCCTAGTGACTCAAAGAGAGAGAGAGATCAATGACAAGTGAAGGTTAAGAGAGAGAGAGAGAGAAGAATAATGCACACCTTTCTCCGAGGTCACATCTTAACACAATAGTGATTATGAATATGGGTACAAATATATTTGATCATCTCCAACTTCTTCTTCTTCAGAAGAGAAAATCGTAGTCACAAGAGTTAACTCCAAACCAAGATGTCCTCTTTCCCTTCCATAGTTTCTTTTAGGGTTCCCTCATGAAATCACGAGCGCCACTGGGTCTCTCCAAGAAGACAAGTACAAATAGAAGAGATATAATGATGATGAATGAGGAGAATTCTCTCCTTGCTCTATTTATTATAAGAGGTAAGATAGGCCAACAATAAGATGTGGGTCTAAGCCCTTACAAGCAACCTACAATGAGCACTTGTAGGAAAAAACAAGTGAAGCACTCCACTCCAAAGTACACATGTCATGCGCCAAGGTGATGTTGCAAACAATAAGGGCTTTAAGATGATGTAACTTAACACGGCATGTCCACATTCCTTTTTCACAAGCCTCCACTGACTCCATCGATCCTCCTAAGCAATTTACTCGATTGGGTCAACTACTCCCTACAAGAACATTATTGCAGACAAGGTGTCCTTGAGCTAACTCCAAGATTTCAGATAGTAATCCATACTATCCCATGCTATCTAGGGCTTGATACCTTCATCTAGGTTTCACAACGCCCCTCCTCCCAAGTAGGGCATTCTTCAAGCACGTGAACTCTCCACCACATCACAGAGGGTGTCCACTAAAATGTCAGAAGAACTCCAACTCCTAAGGGAAGAATACCAAGACAACACCTAACTAAGGTCAAGCGAACACTAAGAAAGCTATCTCCACCATGAAAATCCATCACAGATAATCTCCTATGTGTCGATACATCTCATACCATCTAGGCATTGAACATACACCATGTACCCCAATCTCATGAAGCACCCCAAACATAGTGTAAACACTTTCAGAGTACCCCAAAAAACTAACATCCTGTCCTATGGACTTATAGTACATGCACACTCACATCTACATGTGCCACCCTTTTTACCATCACGTTTGGGGTCGAGGTTTTCTACCCCCTCGGATTCTAGATTTGTTACTTTTGTGTGGTGCCATTCACCTCGCTCCTAAAAGCAAGCTGCTTTCCACTCTCTTAGTGAACTTAGAAATGAGGGACAAACAATGGTTACAAGGCCTGCAACATAATGATTCGTATATGAAAAGGCTAGCTTCTGCTTACAAAAAGAAGGTTCAATGTTGCTCTTTGAACATAGGCGGTCAAGTTCTTAAAATGAATAACCTTTATGATAAGAAGGTAAAGTTCACCCCCGAGTAGTTATGTCCCTTTACCATCACTGACTACCTATGTAATGGAGCCCACGACCACATAGAATCTTGTGGGGATCTAAAATGAACAAGGTTCATTCAGTAAATATGAACAAGGTTCATTTACTGAGTATTCAATGTAAAAGGGATGTTAGGATAAAATCCATATAGGGCATGTAATAAATATATTAATAGTGAATGAGAGATAGGTCGATGATACAATGCCATGTGTATAGCATTGACTAGTCAAAATGGATGAGGGGACACGTCCCTTGGTATTTCAAGTCCTTTAGATAGGATGTGTCCTTTCATTTTAATTATCATTTATTATTGTTATTGTTATTTATTGATTTTTATATATTTATGTTCATTACACTGTCTACCCCTTTAAGTTCCTTTCTCCTCAAAGCATTTTATAGAAAGTATTTATGTCTTTGTTTTGGTTTGTAATGACTTTGCATGATTCTTTTTTCTTGATGTTGTCATGGTTGATGATATGAGGTGATATTAGTTACAAAGATTTGAGTAGAACTATTGAACTATGAATGGGTCAAACCACCCTAATTCAATTTTTTACAAAACTATGAGGTGATGACTTATGTGATTTGGAACATGATCAGATTCCACACCTGAGTTTTTCTTCAATACAATAGTATTTCTTCACTTAGTTTCTCATATTGATTTCATCTTTTGTTATGATGTGTAATGTACCAAACGTTTAAGATATCAGAATAAACCAGAAGTACACACCATGTACAATAATGTGAGCATGGAGCACAACTACAATATAGATAACATAGATGAGTTACAGAATAATTTCTTAAAGAATAGAAGAATCCCCTCCAAATAACCAAATACATTCATACATCACAATCCACATGTCCTCAATATTGAATACATGATCTATATATATACATATTCACACCTACACATGAGGCCCCTTTACTATTAGGCAACCTCTATTACATATATATTTAAACATTACATGTACATTTAGCCCCATATATGCCCCGCCTGGGGTCATATCATATACATTTAACGCTATATATGCCCCCCTTGAGTCATAACATAATACCCTCCTTCGAAAATATTTGTCCTCAAAGCTTTGCAATTAAAGGCTTCACATGTGATGAAAGCAAGTAATATGATTTTCTTATGTTCCTTTTTTCTTCTTTCATTTGATGATGATCTATCCATCCAAACTCAATTATTTTTGGTCATAATCCTTGGTGGCTATTTGTTGCATAATTTTCTTTCCCTTGATTCCATGTATTGTTGTTGAAGCTTCTCCAATTTGTAGTATATGTTGGTCTATGATAATATCTTGTTGACTAATGGTTTTGTGATGCCTTGTTCCATGAATATTGATAATTATTCCATCTTCTTCCTTGATAATGCTGATAACCACCTTCTTGTCTTCCTTGAAATATTTCCTGATAACGAGGGTGTTTATATGGTTTCACATTTGATGGTTTTTCTTCTCTCTACACGCCCATTTCATCTATCTTCTTTTTAGAGACAATGACATCCTTGATCCTCTTTGCTTGGTCTTTGATTACTCTAGCCTTGGAGATAATACCATCATATTTGACATGTACATCCTTTAGATGGAGTTCAACTTCTTCAAGTATCTTTTGATGACCTTCTTGAATCTTGTCTTCTTTCTCCTTTTTAAGTTGCAATGTGACCCCATCTATCAATTTTTGACACCCTTCTTCAATTCTTGATTGTATTTCTAATTTTACCTTATCAGTATTTAGGGGTTCCTCAACCTTCTTGCAAATTTCCCCTTCAGGTCTTTTGGTAGATTATTCATCTAATGTTCTTTCTTTTTTCTTGATTTTGACAATGCTTATTTTCTTCTTTCAATCTCTTAACTTCATCCAATAGTTTTTTATTATGGTTTCGTAATCTACATATTTTTTCATCTTTCTTTTTCAATTCTTCCCTTGCCTCATCCTTTTCCCACTTCCTTTTACTACTCATTCTCTGTTTAAATTTTTGAACTTCTTTAACAAGTGATTCATTAAGGTCTCATATCTTATATAACTCTTCACCCTTCTTCTTGATTCTTCTTTTGCTTCTTTTAACTCCTCTTGTATTTTATACATCTCCTCTCCTTTTGTATCCTTGATCCATTTATTTGAGAATATTTTTTTCAAATTCTTCCAATGTGATGATAAGTCTATTATTAACACTCTTCCACCACTCCCAAGATTCACCATAAAACCTAATACTTTCCCCAAAAGGAGTCTTACCATATTCTTTTACCAATCTAAACCATTCAATATGATCAATTTCATCTTTATCTTCATCTCCTATAAATGTAGGTAATGCCATTGATGCCTAATTGAGGTCTAACCCCAACTCTCAACTTAAAAACTCAATATATTAGGAATACTGATCTCAAATGGTTATAATCCCTGCTCCAATATAATCTTCTATGTTTTCTCTTTCCAATGGATTTTGAATCATCTCAATAGAACATCTCAATTGAACATCTCAATCAAAAGTTATGATAATACCATAAATACTATGGATTGTCCTCTTTCAAATGCAACAAGTTTCATTGAATTTTGATCCTCACTGAAGAAAATATGATTGTTTTACACATAACACCTCTTTGAGACTAGTTATAAGACTATTCAAAAACCCTATTTTCCACAAGATATATCTATGAAAGTATCAGAATATGAAATTTGTACAACATATACCTTGATATGTATTCTAAATAAAAGCCAAGTTTCACTATCTGAATAGTCTCAGAAAAAAAGTTACAGTGAAAATCGCAAGATGAATCATTGAAAACTAAATTCAAGATGAGTCATAAACCCCATATTCCATAGGCTATATCTCCAAAAGTATAATGAACCAGAAGCTGAAATGTGTACCACAGATACCTGGATCAGTCTTCTAAATAACCTCCAATTTTCACTATTTGAATTGTGTCATAAAAAAATTATTGCAAATTTTTTAAGATGACTTGCTTGGAGAAGAAAAACCTTAATATCGATGCTTTGATACCAAATGTAATGTACCAAAAACTTAAGATATCATAATAAAGAAAAAACACACATCATGTACAATAGTGTGAGAGTGGAGCACAACTCCAATATAGATAACACAAATGAGTTACACAATAACTCAAAGAGTAGAAGAATATCCTCCAAATAACCAAATACATTCATACATCACAATTCACATGTCCTCAATAATGAATACATGATCTCTATATATACCTATTCACACCTACACATGAGGCCCTTTTACTATTAGGCCGACCCTATCACATATATATTTACACATTACATGTACATTTAGCCCCATATATGCCCCCCCCCTTGGGATCATATCATATACGTTTAACCCTATATATTACCCCCTTGGGTCATAAAATGATGATTCTTGTGATTTGGATGACGATAAAACATCCTTGTAACATGGTCTTTTCTTACCATATTTGTAGTGCCTTCTTGTTTCACATTTGGTAGTATGTTTTCTTTGCATAATTGTGTTGATTTGTTGATCATTAAATGTTCATTGGTAGAGATACTTGGACTTTGCACAATTTGTACTTCAACATTTGACGATATCCCTACTTCAACTGGATTAGTCATTGTTTCTTTGTTGACTAGTGGTTCTTTGTTTACACATTGATCTCTCATTTCTTGTTGTGACCTCTTTTTACTTTTTAACTTTTTAATCTATGCAATCAAGCTTTGAATATGATTCTTAAGATGATAAATTTCTTAATCTTTATCTATGACAATTTTGTCAAATTCCTTTAACATTTTTTGCATCGACTTTTGATTATCTTGAAGGATCACCTTTTAGATATCTTTAAGGTATTTAGATGCCACTGAATCTTGTTAGGATATTGATATCAACTTGGTCTAATGTGTCTTAGGTAAAAATGTGTTTATTTAGTATGCATTTGTAGTTATGTAATTCAACAATCATGATATGTAGTAAACATAAAGTGATCTGATGATTCATATTTTTCTTCATATTAACGACTATATTGATTCATGGCTTAACACTTAATGGGTCCATGATCTCTATTTAAAGAGTATAGAGGGTCATTTGCTATATATCGATTGTGAGAAACACTAATGTACAATATTTGTTTTTGCGTTAATATGTTGCCTCAAGTGGCCACATTAGTTGGGGCCATGCACTGCTTCCCTCTTTGAGGGTTTTAACCATGTAATACACTGGTGTAATAATATTTGATATAGTTATGTGAGTGTTTTCTTAAGGTGTTTGTCCCATGTGGAAATGCATGTTTTTGTCGAACATGGTATCAGAGCCTGTATGAAGACCTGCTTCCATTGTTGATCAAGATCCTAAAACTCTGTTGTCGCATGCATCAAAATATTTTCGGGTTATGCTATTTTTGTGGATTTTTGGGCTAAGTGGGTTATTCCATTGCGTCTTGAGCATTGATTTCAATTGGATACACTCTTTGTTTCACTAGAAAAGGTTTTAATTTTCCCAAGATACAACTTTTTTTGTCAGATTTAGAGGTATAAGGTTTCATTATGCATTTTAATTTTTTTTACTATGTTAATATTTCGATTTTTTTTGTTTATATTCTTAGTTTTCTACTCTTTTCGGTCTATGCATGCTCTTTGTCGTGCACTCTATGCAATCTCAACATATTAGATATAGAGCGGAAAATGTTTTGTTCTTTTGCATATGCTCTTTGATGTATGCTTTATGCAAGCTTACCAAATCAGAATCAGAGAGAAAACTTGCATTTTTCAGGTAAATTAACTAAGATCTAACTCTATTATTGTAAAGTTTCGTTTTATTTTTTCTTCGAAATTTCGCTTGTTTTTGTGTGTGACCATACTTATGTTTTTTGTAAGCAAAAACAAGGATTTTTGGGGTAAACACACACTTTGATGAAAAGAGTAAAGAAAAAAGAGCCTCCCTCCTCCTTCATAACATTTGATATATATTTTGTAGTTCACTTGGTTGAAAGTTAATTTATTAAATAAGAGGTCTTCAATTCAAGTCTTATTTTTTATTAAGTTACTTTTCGAAAAAAATCATACAACCTAAATTTATTACATAACTTTATTGTAAAGTGCATTTCAGTAAAATTATAAAAGTGAGTCACTATAAAATAACTTTAAAATATTATTTTTTTAAGTTAATTTTTGCATGTAACTTTAAATTATAAAGTAATTTCATTGTAAAAGTGATTCTCACTTATTTTATAAAAGTGGATCACTTCATAAGGAACTTATTTGTGAAAGTAAGCTTATAGGCAAAGATAGAGGAGAGGATTTTTTTTTTCCATTCAACAACCTCATTATGCATTCATCACCATTCGGGTTGACCTCTAGTTGCGGTGTGATGTTTTGGTTACATTTTATGTCTTTCTTAAAAATGGGATAACTTTGACATACAAAATTCGTTTTTAGTGCCATTTTTTTTAAACTGCCTATTTTTTTTAGAGTTTTCTATCCAAATAATGAGTTTCTTCTTTTGAGGCCATATTACCTACATATTTTAATATGGATATTTCAAATGATCGTTTTCTTACCAGTACCAACTACTTTTCATGGACATCCTGTATGGAGGATGTACTATGAAGTAAATGATTGTATTGGATTACCTTGGGAAAAAATCCCCAACTGATGCCAAAAAGAAAGTCAAGTGGGATGATAAAAATTATGAGGCATGTGGATTGATCAAAATGTCCATGTCTACTGATTTATGGTTTCACCTTCAAGGAATTGATGACCCAGGTGAAGCTTGGAAAAAGCTACAAACCATATTTGGTAAACACAATGAGATTTTGAGTCCACTAGCTTGAAAATGTTAATTTCTTTAAATCTCAACGATTTATCTTGCATTAAAGATTATCTAAGCTTAAAACACTCATAATTTTACTTAAAGACTGTAAAATAGCATGAAGGATGATCGAAGTATATATGGTATTCTTGTTAAGTTTGGTAGCACATATTCTGTTTTTGTATCTACTTTTCACTTCACTAGAGAAGCTCTAGGGGATTTTTACACACCACACTCTCTTGACTATTTCTATGATTCCTTGATTAGAGAGCAAGATAAGCTCTTGCATATTGGAGTGATTAGAATTGCAAGTATATCTCACAAAGCTTTAGTGGCCCAATAGAAGGATAAATACAAGCATCAAAAGAAGCAACATCCTCGCAACAACTAACAAAACAAGGGTTCCAAATCTTCTCAGCTACCTTCCACTCCGAATGGTGACAAATGACCAAAATAAAAAAGTAAGAATATTGATAGACATTGCAATTTTTGAGGGTGAGATGGTCATCTAGAGTCTAAATGTTTTAAAAATATGGAGGCCTTGGAAGCAACAATTAAGAAGCGCAACATTGATCTTGATTCTTCTTCTTCTCATGGACATGCACTTTCTACTTCTCAGTTTTCCTTCAATGTAGCATTGAATTCTTCTTCTGATGAGTGGCTTATCAATTCCAAAGCATCTTATCATATAGCTAAGGATAAAGCCATTTTTCTTCTCTTAATGAATGTAACACCAAATAAATATTTGTTCGTGATGATATATCTCTTAGTGTTGCAGGGTGTGGAATAGTTCAGTTAGATGACAATAATTTTAATGATAGATTATGTGTTTCAATTATCTCCTACAACCTTCTATAATTGTATCAAATCGCTCATTCAGGTGAAGGTAAAACAATATATTTTTCACCTCACCAAGTTGTAATAAGGGATTTAAAAGATCCTAATCATATTCGAGCAACTTGAATTGTTGATGGTATTACCAAGTTGTACAAATTTGACAACTTTGGGTATCATTTTTTCCATCAGTTTTTATTGCTCATAGCGATGACTTGAGAAAACTTTGGCATGCACAATTTGGTAATCTAAAGTAATACTCATTGCAACAACTATGTAATAAAAATATGGTGACCGATATTCCTCTCGTTTCTTGTAGAGATGGTGTTTATGTTGGTTGTTTTCTCGGAAAACATCATTGGGACAATTTTGACAAACGTGCCTCTTGGCATCCCTTGGCCCTGTTATCCCCATTTTTTTGGATAAATAAGGAGATTATGTCTCGAGGCCCTCCGGTTGCAGATATGGATTTCCAAGAGACTACATGACCATCAATACCCTCTTTCACAATTGGAGACCCCTCCAACAACCATCTGTGGTGGTGAGAGGGGTCTCCAACTGTGAAAAAGGGTATTGTTGGTCATGTAGTCTGTCGACACTCAATATATGTCATTCTATGGGAAGAAGGGGATGAAGGCCCAGAGGGATTGATGTTGGGTAAAAGATAAAATCCTAGGTACGAACCTTCTAGATACTTCACCCATGGATCTCCCAAGAAAGTAATGAAACGATTATCTTTTAGTAAAGGGGGGCCCACAATGAAATATCATTAAAAATGATTAAAAGGTTAGTTGAAGGATAGGAGGTCTCATCACGAGCCAACCTATCATGTCCATGAATATCTAGTGGTATGACATTACCATCATATGGTCACCAAGTCAAGGTAATGGATCTCAGTTGCATGGCTGAGAGAAATGGGGTATCATCATGAGCCATCCTTCTCATTTCCACTAGGTGTTTGTGGGTGACATTGCCATTGTCTGGACACCACGCTAGGGCAGTGGCCTTCAACCTCTCCTTAAAATTATGAAAGAATAAAATAATGGCAAATAATGGGCTTGAAAAAACCACATTGCGGACGCAGGTACCACACACCCTCTACAAAGGCACCCATGAATGAGACACTACAACCTCTTGTATCTCATGAACCCTATTCCCATTGAGTCTTGACCACATCCACCTCACCCACTTTACATGGATTAGAAAAGGATCTCTTGGAAACTTTCCTTGACCTAGGGCAAGATCTATCCAATATGACACCTCTTCAACCCTCCCATATTCAAGCTTGAACAATCACATAATGTATTTGAGCAATTTATTGTTTGATATAGTGATATTTGATGCACATTCTTAGGTGGCTCGTTTATTGATTGGATTCACTTATCATGATGTTATGAATTGAGATACTTGGAGGGCGTGCTTATTTGTCTTTGCAGGACCTAGTTGGTGGACAGTTTTGGAAGAACAATCCTAACTTGGGCTTCCTTGGGGCTACAAGCCCACGGGTTGGATGACATGGGTCTACATGTCAGATCACATAGATGAATCTTTGGAGACCTAGGTGATGATGAGGAATACCTAGACGATGATGAGGAATACCTAGCCCACCCCTCATGTTCCAAACAATTTTCCTAGGAGAGGCAAAACATCACCCTTAGAGGCTTGATGTCTTCTTGGGGGCTAGGGTTTTGGTGGTGAGACATGTATGAGTGGACATTTGGTTGAAGGAAGGCCTTGATCATGGGAGAGAGGACATGGATTGAAGACAAGTGGCCTTTGGAGGCCTAGCCATGATGTAACTACCCCAACGACTTGATCAAGAAGACAAAATGTCCCCTAAAGGGAAGACGTCACACCCATTTTAGGGTTTTATTTGTGCAAAAGTGAAAACTAGAATGAATTAAATAATATTGTTTGTGTAAAGGGGAAATATTAGGGTTTTTGATCCCTAATCTTGTGTTTTCCCTAATATTATGTGGACAAACTATGTTAGCAATGTTTTGTATAAATACATATCTTAAGATCTCATTTGGAACCATAACTCTCCCTCTTATGAGAGGTATTTGGTCTGAAATTTTCGCTATCTTTGGAAAATTGTCTCTCTTGGATCTTGTTTATGGTTATCTTTTGATGTTATGGTTGATGGAAGTGATGTGCTATCCTTGTAAGGCTTCTCTCTTGCTATTGTGGTGGATTATCTTAGCATTTTTCCTTGAATTGGTATGGTTTTTACTTTCATGCTATCATTTGTTTCAAGTCAAGGTTATTGTGCTAGGAGCTAGGTGGGAAGTATAAGGGCATACACCCCCACGATAATCTTCATCATTTTATGCTTCATATTATTGGTTAAACAATGGTTTTCTAAGAGAAGTATAAGGGCATGCACCCTCTTAGCTTAAACCCTAGCTAGAGAAACTTGCCTTGGGGAGTAAGAGGGTTTACACCCCCAAGGGGGTAGATTATCTAGATATTTTTTTGCATGACCCCATTAACCCAATTATTAAGAGCAGTAGTCATTTGTTATTGCATTGGAGAAACAAAATTATTGCCTTGGAAAATGTGATTTCTTCAAGTTTTAAATCTCTCTCTTTAGGATAATTCTCTTGATGCCTTGGGGATTCTTCATCCCTTAGGGCATCCTTTTTCTCCCACAAAATCATATTGATGTACTAACTTGTTTCCTACAACCATTAGGCTACAGAAAACTCCAACCCTAACCACTAATATATTACAAACTAACCCAAGACTAACCCTCTAACTTAGCTAGTTTAACCTACTAACCTAAGTGCATCTATTGGGATAGCGTTTGGCACATTTTGATGGTCATATTTGTTGTTGTAATTCATTGAATGCTACAGACATAAGGCTGGTATATTTCTGCAGAAATTTACTTTTATGACAACCATCTTTATTCAGTCTTGAAGCGTTATTTTCGGTCCACATTTGTTACTAGTTTTATTGCTGACATTACTAACTAGTCTAGACCTTTTACTTGCTGATTTGGATATAACATATTGCTGATATAACTACTGTAAAATAGGGAAAAAAAGCTTAAATTGTTGATCCACTTGATATATTTCTTTGCATTTATATTTTTCTTGTGTCTCGGGCAGTTACACTCATCGGGAAAAGCAACACATCCTTTGGGGCAACATTACTTGGTCAACAAGGTATCTCCCTTTTCCTCTTTTCCACTTAGTATACTGACTTCTAGGGGCCTCTCCATTACCTTTTCCTTTCTTCTTTACTTTCCCCTAGGGCCACCTGCATTCCTCCCTTGAGGTGATTACCTCACCTCTAAAGTGACGGGGACACCTGCCTAAGGTGACAGTGGGTAGGTGACCTCTTAGTTGTCGCCATTTAGTTGTTGGGTCGGGCTTTGCCCAACCTACAATTTGTACGATAAAATTTTGGTGTCATTACCAAGGAGGATTTTGAATCCTCTTTGTTCCCTAACGACACTTTGGCAAGATTCCCTCCCAAAGCCTCTATCCCTTACCTTGCTTGGTGACTCCACCTAGGAGACGTTCCCTTTCCACCCTTGATGAACTCTCCTTGAAGTTCATCTGGCGACTCCACCTTCCATGAACCCACATTTCCCTCTGTTCCCTTTTCCCATCCTTTGACGATCTTAAAAAAATCATTTGGCAACTCCATTGATCCCTTTGAGCTATGGAAACATGGCTCCTCCTCATCTTCACAAAAGTTTTCCCTCCATTGACTTTGAAAGTATCTAGGGTTATTCAAATGAAGTATATATCAATAAAAGATGGGTGGATAGTCTCCCAAGTTTTTGGGGGTATTCCACTTCCCAACAAATTGTAAACTTCCTCAAGTACCTATGGAGAAAGACATCTCGTGAAGATGTGTGGATAATGTTGTTTTTAATGTATATTCCCCAGAGAAGGTGAAAATGGGTCAAAGACCGTTGCGAACCCAAGAGCATATCTTCTCTCATAGATCTCATTAGTATATTTATTGAGTATTGTCGACCGGACTCTAAGACATATGAATACATCCTCCATGATCTCACGCTACTCTTGGACAAAGAAGGGTTTACCACTGATATAGTGGAAGGTCTTAGAGACGCTCACAAAGCTCAGAACCATGACCATGTTGATGATGAAGGCAACATAGATTTTGATGTCAAAAGGGAAGCTCGTGATGAAGACAAATTGCTAATACCCACCCATGCACCTGAAGATGTTTTCCAAGTTCACATGCCTCCTGTTCGGGAAGAGGAGAATATGGTGAGTGATCACCCTCTTCAGGACCTTGATGATTCCTTATTTTGTGGCTCAGAAAATGAAGAAGTCCTTCAAGAGAAAATCTATGAAGGAAATTACCTAGAATATCCTGGTGAAACCTCTCATGTCAAAGATCTAGATGAGACATCCAATGATGATGAAGTGTTCATTCCTCCTGCACATCAAGAAGAATACATGATGAGTCCTAACCCTTTTGAGGATCTCAATGACACTTTGTTTTGCGATCCTGGAAATGAAGTTGCCTAGCCTTGTCTTTTTCCTGCTCATGAAGTAGAAGAAGTGATTAGCCATGATGTTGTAGATGATCCCATAGGGAACAAATCTGATGTATTTGATCAACACATTGATGAGTTCATACAGATTGGGACACACAGATGGGACGTGAGTTTCTTCATTATTGATGGAGATCCCATTTACGACGTTGAAGGTAACCCTCAAGAAAAGGGGAACCTGATACGTGGCAACCTGATGATGATATGGTTACAAATTTGTTCCATTCCCTCGAGGATGACTTGTTGCAACACACTCAGGGTAATTTTCTATTACCCTTTGGAAGTTTTGATGCACACCCTTTTGAGGATGCATATTTGTTCTTTGAATACTTCCAGCTGCCTTTGCCTTGAGATTCATATGAGCACCATGACATAGCCACTCTAGATCAGTCACATGCTCACTGTATGAAGCAAAAACACTCTCATCTTGGAAATTTTTATAAGGATTCACCGATGAAAAAGCAACAATTTTATTTATCTAGAACTGATCCTCTCCCTTCCTCTTTTCAAAGAAGTAATAGGTCTTTCTAAGGTTTTCACATGATTCCTCAGTCCTCAAAGGTAGGTGACTATGAGAAGGACGACGAATATGAGCCACCATCTAGATATGATAACCTAGTTCAGAGATGGATTGATCAAACTTGTGGCTCTTATTTCCAGCAGGACTTCCTCTCGCTCGCCCATCTTCATGATTTTCATTTCATGTTTGATTATATGATCATTTATGCTCGTGATTTTTGTGTCCTTGATTTATTTTTGTTGTATTACATAATTACGCACAAGGAGAGATACTTTGATGAGGTGACCAATTGGTTGCACTGGTTGTATGATTTCACCTGAAATTACTCGTCACCTAATCTTTAGGGCCCCAAGGCCCCAGGTAAGTATGTAGGTCATCTTGATTTCCCCTACATTTTCATCTTGATTTCTCATATTAGTTTAGATGCATTTCATTTTCATTTTTCTCTACTTTCATATTGATTTCATGCTTAACTTAGAAATTTTTGAAAAAACGTCAAAATTTTTCTTTTCTAGATTAGTTTTTCATTTTTGGATTTATATATATATATATATATATGGATGAAGGGTGATATCACCACCCTAGATTCTCTGATACCTTTGTCTGAGTTTTTGGTAGGCACATGTCTACTAGGAGATGTTGTGGTTTTCATGCAGTCTACGACGAGCACATGTCCCCAAGTAAGAGCCATATGCTATCCCCATTTTGTGGATAACTAAGGAGATTATGTATCGAGGCCCTTAGGTTGTAGATATGGAGTGTCGAGAGACTACATGAACAACAATGCCCTTTTTCACATTTGGAGACCCCTCTCAACACCACAAATGGTCATAGATTTCCATATGGCATCCACCACATCAGCTGGCTTCTGGAAGGCAGTGGGCCTTACTCCATGAGGTACAATTTAGTAATATGGTAAGCATCATTTCAATATTTAAGCCATTTGAGTATGTTGTATCTTAGATTGTTCTATATTTCATGACATATGTTTGGGCATTATGCCTTTTTCCCTGCTTCACATTGGTGGTTGACAATGTGCCCTAGCAAGTGGTCTTCCTTGGGGATGGGTTTGCTACTAGGAACTCCCTTGAAGAGCTATCGTACCATTCCTGACCATACTTACCACTTTCCATCACTCTTCCCCCCCACTTCCTTATCTCTTTGGATTTTAAGGTGTATTGACCCAAGAAGGGGTTGTCCCTCATTCTATGGGAAGAAGGGGCTGAAGGCCTAGAGGGATTGATGTTGGGTAAAAGATAAAATCCTATGTATGAACCTTCTATATGCTTCGCCCAAGGATCTCCCAAGAAAGCAATGAAACACTTATCTTTGAGTAAAGGGGGACCCATAATGAAATATGATTAAAAATGCTTAAAAGACTAGTTGAATGATATGAGGTATCATCACGAGCTAGCCTATCATATCCATGAATATCTAGTGGTATGGAATTAACATCATCTGGTCACCAAGCTAGGGTAATGGATCTTAGTTGCATGGCTGAGAGAAAGGGGGTCTCATCACGAGCCAACCTTCTCATTTCCACTAGGTGTTTGTGGGTGACATTGTCATTATCTGGACGCCATGCTAGGGCAGCGTCATTCAACCTTTCCTTAAAATTATGAAATAATAAAAGGATGGAAAATAATGGGCTTGGAAAAAGAGCATTGCGGATGAAGGTACCACACACCCTCTACAAAGGAACTCATGAATGAGACACTACGACCTCTTGTATGTCATGAGCCCTATGCCCATTGAGTCTTGACCCCAACTACCTCACCCAAATTACATGGCTTAGAGAGGGATCTCTTGGAAAATTTCCTTGACCTAGGGAAAGATCTACCCAATAGGACACCAAATCAACCCTCCCATATTCAAGCTTGACAAGTCGCATAATGTCTTTGAGAAATTAATTGTTTGATATAGTGATATTTGATGCACATGCTTAGGTGGCTCATTTATTGATTGGATTAACTTATCATGATTTTATGACTTGAGATCCTTGGAGGGCGTGCTTATTTGTCTTTGCAAGACCTAGTTGGTGGACACTTTTGGAAGAACAAGCCTAGCTTGGGCTTCCTTGGGGCTACAAGCCCACAGGTTGGATGCAATGGGTCCACAGAGATGAAGCTTTGGAGATCTAGACAATGATGAGAAAGACCTAACCCACCCCTCATGTGCCAAACGATTTTCCTAGGAGAGGCAAAAAGTCACCCTTAGAAGCTGAATGTCTTCTTGGGGGCTAGGGTTTTGATGGTGAGACGTGGATTAGTGGACCGTGTTATAACCTATAATTCATAGGATCATCTGGTGACTGGAAAATTTTCACTCTAGATGTATTTTGGCTTGCAAATAATATTTCATTTCTGCAAATTATTTTCAAGGAAAGGAAAAGAAAAGAAAATTCATGATTTTTGACTCTTACCACTCTTCCTGCTTACCACCTTTCCAACTTACCACCATACTGGCAATACCATACCGCCCCTGCCTCGTAACATCATCCTCCATTATCCCAACACCCATCCATGCATAAGCCAAACTTAGGATAAACAAAAAGAACAATAAATTAATAAGGTTAATAAAGTTAGTGTAATTAGACCAATAAGCTAAGTTAGTTTTGTTAGCAATTGATTAATTATTAATTAATTAATTAGCTAATAATTAGTTAGTGTTTAGGTTATTTTAGGTTAGTGTTAAATGTTAAAATAAAATTAATTAATACAAAACCCATTTAATAAAACAATTAAAATATAATACATATAAACAAAATACAAAACATTAAATATTAACAAACACAAAAAACATAAAACAAAAGCGTAAAACAGATAAAAAATAAAATAAAAGGAAAACACGTAAAACATATAAAAACAATACAATAAAAATTAAAAGTCAAAACGCATATAATAAATAAATCAAAAAAGTTAAAAGGTAATAAAACAAAAATTAAAAACAAAATTAAAACATGTATCCTAAGTTCTACCCACCCGCAACTTTACCTTCACACATCCCCAAAGCCTAATCAACGGACATAAAAAATTTCGGACCCTCCCCGGTGTTTTTCGAACTTTAACGGAGGGGGGGGGGGGTCCGAAAAGTGGTATTGGAAGGGACACTTGTCACCTCCATGTGATTTCAGACCCCCCCCCTCTTAATACCACTTACCACCTCAGGGGGGGGGCCTAGAATACCACTTACCTCTCCAAAACCGCCCTCCCCCATTTTCACAAAACCACTGTTTTTCCAGTTTTGACCAGTCTTCTTCTGAAGCGGATTCTGGGAAAACGAAAACAAATTTTGAAAAACCAAGATAATTTTTTCTCCGTAACAGGATGAATAACAAAAACCTCTCTCAGTGTTTGCACAGGTGCCACTAGTTGGGAGAATCAAAGCTATCTTCAGCCTCATTTTTCGAATATTTCATTTTTCTGTTACAGTCTCAATTTTGCGAGAGCTGTTACGACGAGATGGAGGTGAATTTGGAAAAAAACAATGGAGGTTTTTGTCTAAAACATGCCCATATACAATAACCTCCTTCAGTGTTCTCCCAGGTGTCAGCATTGAAGAGAAACAGATGTCTGTGTGGACCCCTTTTTTGCACAAATTCGGCCCGTCTTTCATGGCAGATAGTTCAAGATTTTTGGGGATTTGTTGCTATTTTTGGCCGAGGCGGTTGAATCCGACTTCAAAAACTTGTTGGGGGATATATCCTATTTATTGATGTGAATTTAATGTAAAAGGGTTGATTCTGGACCCGAGAAGAGGAGGGACCATGATTGAAATTTGTATCGGAGCTCACAAAGCTTTATGTATTTCATCAATCCAATAATACAGTTGCAACAGTTACAGGATTCTTGTGTCAAATCCATTGGTGAATTTTTCCTCATTGTGATTTTGTTTTCCTTTGTTTTCATATATGTTTCTCTTCTCTATTATTTTAAAGAGATTTAAGATCGGGATTTGTGTAAAAACAACCTGTTCTCAGTTTAAAACAATGTCAATGTTTTTCCATTGAAATTTAAATGCAGAATTCTTTACTGCTCTGTCTTTAATTTGACTTCTTAACATTTCCCCCCTTTGCTATACCTCAAGCTTATGAAGAATCCAATTATTTGCATACCTTGCCCTGTAAGGTTGTCTGTAGAACTTGTTCTTGATTGAACTTCAGGCTGTGACTCCATTGCCCAATGGCCCTTTTCTCCTGCTCCAACCAAACCAATCAAAAAGTCCAAACTATGAACCCATGTACTCATTAGATAACCTAATATCTATTCAAACAAATCTATATCAAACAGAGAGATCCCTCTTCGAGTCTTGGAGGGCTAGATCCGTGATTCAAAGCGGTTTTGATGTTGCCTCTGTGACTGCCTCCTCAGCGTAGGGAAAATTATAGAGTGATAACATAGTGGCGACCATGCTGGGGAACTTTCTCCAGTAGTACACTTCAAAGTTCCAGATATGATCACTGATGGTGGACAGTGGCCAGACACAAGAAGGTTGAGATCATTCACCTGGCGACTCAAATCAGCTCCAGACAGTGCCAAGTCAAAGACTCCACTGGAGGAAGAACCTAAAGCATGGCCAAGTAGCCTAGAAAGACCAGGTAATCAAGCTCAAATTGTATTCATGATATTATTGGTTTCATCTGCAATTACTTTCTCTCTTATCATGATCCTGGTCCAGAGTATATTGTTGAAGTTCAAGATGACCTTTTTCAACCTGATGAACCTCAAAGGATTGAGCCCATTCCCATAGCTCTGGTACCCACTCCTACACCTATAGGAAGCCTTGATAGACATAAGCTTCTTGCTTTATTTCCTACAGATGTAAAGATCTCTGATACGTTGAAAAGTCCAGATTCATAGGTCAAAATTCCATCCTGTTATAAGCCCCTTTCTTTACCTCCTATACCCGAGAAAATCCCAGACAGATACAAACCTCTAGATTTTCCTCCTATTCTCCATGACCTCCCTGTCAATTACATCAATAATCTGCCCAGGTTTGATGGAGAAAATGTGAAGATCACTGCTGAAAAGCATATCCAAAGTCTTGAAGATTTCCTTGACCTTTATGAGGTTGAAGATGACGATGTCTATATCAAGATGTTTTCCCTATCATTGCAAGGCAAAGTTAAAAATTGGTTTAAAAATCTCCCAGATACAAGCATTAACAATTTCCATTAGTTTGTACAAGTTTTCCTAGATCGATGGGTGATCATGGGAAATGTATTTCTCATCCTAGAAGAGTATGACCATTTGAAAAAACAGCTAGGGGAAACAATACATCAGTTTTCAACAAGGTTCAATAATATATATCATGCAATGCATGCTGATATAAGACCACCCCCAGGATCAACACACTTTCATTTCCCAGATGCCTTTGATCCTAAGATGACATTCCAATTAAGAGAAAGGAACACTGCAAGCCTTGAAGAAATGCAGAACATTGCAGTTGATGTGGAGGCCAACTTGCTTATCAAAAGGTCAAAGGTAAAGAGCAAATAAAAGGAGCAACTGAAGTCACTAGAAGCTAAATTGGACATTTTGGCCAGCGCCATGGAAGGGATGATGCAAAAGATTAGCAGGAAAGATGAGCTTGTTGTCCAAAGACATCATGTTCCATTGTTTTCAGAGAAAGAAAAGGTCACAGTTCCCGAACATTTTGCAGCTCACCCTTGGTACCATGGTTTGGATAATGATTCTTTCATGTATTCAATTCACAATACAGTTGAAGATGAAGTTCCAACTCATCTTGTTGAAGAGCCATCAGCTGATATGATGTGTTTGATGAATTTTCTTACTGGCATAATCTATCCAAGTGTGATCAGTATGATGATGATCATGAGGATGAAATAGATGTTGATTGTTCAAAGCAACCAACAACATGTCGTTGGTAGGAAGTAGATCAGTTACAACTCAGATATGACAATCAACCTCTACCCAACAATCATGACAACGATGAGGAAAATGCAGAAAATTCCAGAGTAAGGGAAAAATCTTTGCCCTTATGTTTCTTATCTTTTCAATTTCTGAAAAGAAACTCTAGGCAAGTTGTAAATAGTGAAGACAATTTTTTTTCTGATGAGTTAGTAAAGGATGTCATTGATGACATGGGACCTGTTTTAGACCCAAAATCACAGTCACTAATTTCCTTTGATTTTCAAAGTCCAAATGGAATTCCAGAGCTCGAAACAAGATTTGAAATAGTGGAATGTAATTATGTCCCATTAGATTATAATCCATTTCAAATTTTGAAGGAGACTCTTGAACAAGTGTTGAAGGATAAATACATAAAAAGTCAGGAAATTTCATTTGAATCAATGCGGCAGTCTTGCCAGTCTTTTCAGGATCCAATAGATGATCGGTTGAATGACTTGTGTGGTCAAAATCAATCTTCATTCGCCAGTCGTGAGATGAAAAGTTGTTATGATATTGACATGATTAGGCAGTCAGTTACAGGGTTGTGTTCAACAGAAGCATCATTTCAGAAACCATCAGAAAAGTTGCAGCCATGTCTGGAAGTGCATGAAGATGTAAATAGCACAACTATAGCATCGAATCATGAAGTTGAGTTGGTTAAATTTGAATATCCAGTAATAGGTCAAGTTTATCTTGATCCAGTGGTTATTTATATGGAGAAATTGTTCATCACAGAGCCACAATGAAATTCCAGTTTTTCTGTTATGTGTCGTGATTATCAAGCTCCTTGTGATGAAGATCATGATAGAAAGCATTTCATGATGCCTATGAAAGTTCTATTTCTAATATTGATTGAAAACATTGAAAGAGTAGAGCTAGTAGAGAAGGTACTTGATTGGCTTTATTGGCATTTTTGTATTATTTGATTTAGCATGATTTTCAACAGTATAGGGTATGTAGGAGAATGTGAATAAGCTCAACATTCCGAACATCTCTTTTTCAACATTGTTCATTTTGGTTTGGTTTCAGTTGAAAGATCAAAACAGGTACCGGTTACAGAATAATTTTGGGATCAACCCAATGAATAAAGCATCGGTCTGCATATTCAGAGTTTAGTGGTTCTTGACACCTCCCAAAAGAGCTGCCATCCCCAGGTGGAGCCACTGTTATAACCCTATAATTCATAGGATCATCTGGTGACTGGAGAATTTTCACTCTGGATGTATTTTGGCTTGCAAATAATATTTCATTTCTGCAAATTATTTTCAAGGAAAGGAAAAGAAAAGAAAATTCATGATTTTTGACGCTGAGTGGTGTTTCCTAATCCCATGGAGACAAAAGCAAGGGAAGCAGCGCACAAAACCCACAAAAAGCACTAAACCTAAGTTTTTGCTGCATTCATGCCTGGAGAATAAAGAACGCGCTTAGATCGACGGTCAATTTAGTGGCGCGTAGATCAACGACTGACAGTGGATTCTGGACCCCCTCGACTGTTCTGTTTTTAACGGTGGGGGGGGGGTCCGTAATGGTGACTAAAAAGTCCGCACAGATCTACGATCATCATGAAAGAGCGCATATGGACGGTCTACAGGCAATTCCGGACCCCCTCGGT
>ML805344.1:343856-387943 GCA_009831015.1 Picea engelmannii
TGTTTGTGTAAAGTTATCTGTGGTTCAATGTCCCAAGACACATGAAGAAGAGGAGGACATGTCTCATGTTCCATATGCGAGTGCAGTTGGCAATTTGATGTATGCAATGGTTTGTACTAAATTGGACATTGCACATGCAGTGGGAGTTTTGAGCAGGTATATGTCAAAACCAGGAAAGGAGCATTGGACAACAGTAAAAAGGGTTTTCAGGTATTTGCGTGGCACTGCTAGCTATGGATTGTGCTACAAAGGAAGACTAGGATTGGACAGAGTGGTGGATATACATGGCTTTGTGGATGCAGATTGGGCTAGAGATTTGGATCATAGGAGATCTACAAGCGGGTATGTGTTTAACCTGTTTGGAGGAGCAATAAGTTGGATTATCAAAAGACAGGATGTAGTGGCACTTTCACCTACAGAAGTTGAATACATGGCAGCTACTCATGCAAGTAAGGAAGCAGTATGGTTACAAAGATTGTGCTCAGGGATTTGGTTGGTACAATAAGCTGTAAGGATAGAGTGTGACAGTCAGAGTGAAATTTTTCTAGTGAAGAACCTTGCTTATCATTCAAAGACAAAGCACATTGATGTTCAATATCACTTTGTGAGAGACATGATTGAAGAAAATAAAGTATCACTGATGAAGGTGGACACTTTTAAGAATGTTGCAGACTCATTAACAAAATCTGTGAGCACTGAAAAGTTCTCTTGGTGTAGAGGATCCATGGGAATTGTTTCCCTGGATTGTTGACTATGTAACCCTGTAACCCCCTGTATGCAAAGAAAACAACAAGTGGGAGAATGTTGGGTATGTGTTATATTCTGCATCGGGACCACATTTTTTCTGCCTCGGGACTGCATTATATTTAGGTGGTTTTTTGGCACATGGTTTCTTTGCCGATGGTTTTCTATTTCCGGTTAAGGAATTAGGGTTTTGGACTAATCTAGGTCATTGGGTTAGGGTTTTGGATGCCGCTAGCTCCTATATGTATTTTGTATTGTAAACATTGTAACATGATGAATAATATAGTATATGTTGGTTTTCCCGGTTTGAGTTTCCAGGGGAAAAATATCTGTGTAATGTTTGTATTTTCCATTGTATCTTTTCTATTCCTTTACTGAATATCTGTTTGTAGTAGATATTGTACAAGGTTAGTATCTACACACTTTGACGTCAGAACCCATCATTTATGTCATTTGACCAAGTTGAAACAAACTGGCCCAGTGGAAGAGTTTATAGTTTCCTTTAAGAAATTGGCTTTTAGAATGGAGGGCATGACATATGATTTTTTCAGGGAATGCTTTATCAATATCCTTAAGGATGAAATATGTGTCCATGTCCTCATGGCTCACACCCAGACTTGGTTGGAAGCTACTAAAAGGGCCAAGGAAGCACAACAAATAGTCTCATTCCAAACAAGAAAACCACCCTTTATTCCTCGTCCTAAACCCACCCTCCCTGCTCCTCCTTCCACTCCCCTCAAGATCCATAAATTCACTCAGGATGAAATGGATGAATGTCAAATTAAGGGTCTTTGTTATAATTGTGATGACAAGTATTTTTTGGGGCACAAGTGTAAGGAACAAAATATTTTTATGGCTATGTCTGGGTATTTTTCTTAAGAAGAGGAAAATATTTCCCATGTACCTGAGCTACCCCCACCAGTTGATCTTAATCAACCATATGATCCACCAGAAGTTGAACCATTGATTTCCCTAAATGCACTCACTGGTTTCTCTCCTCCCCAAACCCTCAAGTTAATTGGCTAAATTAAAAACCAGAAATTCATCATTCTAGTTGACAATGGAAGCACCCATAATTTTATTCATCACCACATTTCCAAATAAGTAAATTGATATATTTGTACAATTAATAATTTCCAAATCATGATTTCCAATGGGGGTTCCATGAAATTTGGAGGGAGTTGTGAAAATGTGTCTACAAATTGGTTAGTACCACCTGGAATCTCATATGTTTTCTATTGACATGGGGGGTTGTGACATTGTACTTGATGTTTAATGGTTACACACTCTCGACCCTATCACCATGGATTTACATAAATTAACCATGCAATTCCAGTAGGAGGGCCAACAAGACCGGTTCTAAGGCATTACAACAGGGTCACCAGAGATCATCAGTTCCCACCGAATGGAAAATCTCATTAGAAAATGCTATTCTGGCATTATTTCACAACTTAATTCCATTTAGGCGGTTGAGACACCCTCTGTCCATCCTGACCTCCAATTTATCCTCTCCCAACACCAAACCACCTAGGGACTTCCCCCTACTCGAGGTGTCCGTGATCATTCCATTCCACTAGTTCCACGCAGTTTTCCTCCAAATGTATGCCCTTATCATTATCCCTTAGCCTAGAAGAATGAAATTGAGAAGATTATTCAAGAATTGCTAGAATTTGGTGTCATCCACCCTAGTACCAACCCCTATTCTTCTCCAATAGTCATGGTACTAAATAAAGAAGGTACTTGGCGCATGTGTCCTAATTTTCACGCCCTCAACAAACTCACAATCAAAGATGCATTTCCCATTCCTGTCATTGATGACCTTTTGGATGAATTAAGTGGTGCTCATTATTTTACCAAACTTGATCTCCTCTCTGGCCACCACCAGATTCGTATGAAAAAATAAGACATTCCCAAGACTTGATTTCGAACTCATGAGGGTCACTATGAGTTCTTGGTTATGCCATTCGGCCTCTGTAATGATCCCTCCACTTTTAAAAGTCTCATCAATCATGTATTTCGCCCTTTCCTTCGTCATTTTTTCTTGGTTTTCTTTGATGATATTCTCATCTATAACAAAACTTGGCCATCCCATATTACCCATGTGGATCAATTTCTACAGCTTCTATCTTAGCATAATTTTTTTTCTTAAGCAGTATAAATGTGCTTTTGGAGCCTATGAAGTTGAGTACCTAGGACATATTCTCGGCAAGGATGGTGTCAGGGTGGATCCAAAGAAAATTGAAGATATGCAAGATTGGATGTGCCCTAAAAATCATAAAAGTATGCATGGATTCTTGGTTTTGACAAGCTATTATTGCAAGTTTGTTTAGAATTATGGAAAAATTGCATCTCCCCTCACAATTCTCTTTAAAAATAATGCTTTTAGTTGGACTCCAACAACATACCATTCCTTCCAAGATTTGAAAGTGGCTTTGTGCACTACTCCTATTCTGGATCTCCCTAACTTCAACAAGACCTTTGTACTAGAATGTGACACCTCAGGGAAAGGCATTGGGGATGTCCTCATGCAAGATGGTCGACCTTTGTATTTCACTAGCAAACCATTTTCCAAGCGCCATTTGGGCCAATACACCTATGAAAATGAAATGTTGGCTATTCTACATGCTATGGATATCTGGCGTCCTTATCTCTTGGGGCAACGCTTCCAAATTAAAACCGATTATCAAAGCCTCAAGTATTTTCTGGAACAAATAATTTCTTCCTCGGAGCAACAAAAATGGGTAACCAATTTGTTTGGATATGATTATGAGATCATCTACAAAAAATGAAAAGAAAATGTGGTGGTTGATACCCTTTCCACGGAATATGAAGAAGATAGGCCCCTTTTGTCCCTTTCTTTCATTGTCACAGATTAGCTTTAGGAGGTTCTCCAAGAATGGTTGCAAGACCCAAAACTTTCCAGACTAATCCAAACACTGCAGCAGGATCCGAAAGCTTCTCTAGGGTACTCATGGCACCACGACGAGCTTCATTATAAAGGTCATTTGTATTTAAGCAAACAGTTGAACCTTAAGTCCACCATGCTCTCCGAGTTTCATGCTTCACCTACTGCTGGGAATTTTTATTTTACCAAAACCTATGAGTGGGTCAAATGTTATTTTTTCTGGGACGGTATGAAACATGACATCCACACCTTTGTGGTTGAATGTGATTCTTGTCAACGCAATAAGGGAGAGACAGTCAAAGCTCCAAGCACGCTCCAACCGCTTTCGATTCCACCTACTATTTGGACATATATTTCTATGGAATTCATTGTTGGCTTACCTAAATCATGCAATAAGTCAGTCATCATGGTAGTAGTGGATCATCTTTCCAAATATGCTCATTTCTATGCTCTTCAACACCCATTCACAACATCCAATGTCGCTCGATTTTTTATGGATAATATCTTCAAACTCCATGGCATGCCTCATTCTATTGTTTCTGACCATGATCCAAATTTTACTAACACTTTCTGGCAATAATTGTTCCGACTCCAAGGAACCCAATTGCATCTCAACACAATGTATCATCCTCATACTGATGGAAAATCTAAAGCAATCAACAAGTGTTTGGAAACCTATTTCAGGTGTTTTGCGTATGATAGACAAAATTAGTGGGTTCAGTGTTTACCCCTCGTTGAATGGTGGTACAACACCTCTTACCATACCGCCACTCACATGAATCTTTTTGAAGTAGTCTATGGACAAAATCCACCATCATTTCTATCATACATGCTCAATGTCTCCAAGGTTCAACAGGTGGATCAAACTCTTATAGTCCACATGGCCATTCTTCGTACTCTCAAAGAAAATTTGGTCATGGCTCAGAATCACATGAAACAACAAGTAGATCATGGTCATTTTGAACATGAATTTGTTGAAGGGGAACATGTCATTTTATGGTCCTTTTCGTATTCTCAAGAGAGTGGGGCCAATGGCCTACCAATTAGAGTTTCCCAGTCACTCTAAGATCCATCATATTTTTCATGTTTCCTACTTAAATAAGGTGCTCGGAACTAGGTGCCAGACTCATACTAGTCTACCTGGGTTGGATGAAGAAGGTTCCATTTGGTTGCAGCCACAAGAAATCTTGGACTAGCACGAGTGTAGTCTCCACCAATGCAATATCAAGGAAGTT
Source organism: Picea engelmannii (assembly GCA_009831015.1). Taxonomy (NCBI): domain Eukaryota; kingdom Viridiplantae; phylum Streptophyta; class Pinopsida; order Pinales; family Pinaceae; genus Picea; species Picea engelmannii. The sequence continues at coordinate 348,741 of ML805344.1, forward strand.
TTAGTTCAATGGAAGGACACAGCCATAAGATGCCACTTGGGAGCCGACTACCATTCTGCAACAATTTCCTCATCTCAAGCCTTGAGGACAAGGTTATTTTTTAGGGGGAGGGCATGTTAGGGACCTAACCTCCCTAACCCCTCACATAGGTAGAATAATATATTTTCCATGTAATAAAGTCCGATATTAATAAATAAGGCCTACTAATAAGGTGAACAAGTCAAATGTAAGAATACCTAATAGAATCTTTTGCTTCTAGAAATATTTCCTCTAGATTGTTCTTTGGGTAGATAGATTTAGTATAAATAGGAGTCGAGGGCATGATAATTTTTTTCTTGAGAATTGCTGTGATAGATCACTGCTCTGATGGAGGTTTCCCCCTTGAAGAGGCAAGTGAACATTGCTCCCATTTCAATAAAGGTATCATTTTGTTGCGATATTCTCTATATTTTGTTGTTCCGTTGGTAATTTTTGTGATATTCTTGTTTCTGCTCAATATAACATAACCAAGTGCATAACAACAATATTTTTCTTTTGCAAGTCCCCCGAGGTGTAGGACAATCGGTGACAGAGTGTGTTGTTAAGCCACTCCGTGATGTTAAAGTCACCGGTTCGAAACCTGCAGGGACAAAAAATCCAACCATGTTAAGGGTTGGTGTGGCTCAGGCCGGGTGCGATCCACGGATGATTTTGATGGCTTAGATGCCTCTGAGTCGCGGTTTCTCAAGCCACAGGTTAATTGCGTAGCCAACAAGTCTCGCACAAATTAACAAAAAATATATATATATATATTTTTCTTTTGCACTAATATATTGCCTCAAGTTGTTGTATTGGTTGGGGCCATGAAATGTTTCCCTCTTTGAGGGTTTTAACCACATAATACATTGGTGTACTAATCTTTGATCTAGTTGTGTGAACGGTTTCTTAAGGTGTTCACCATGTGAGGAAACACCCTATTTTGTCGAACAAATATGACTCTAATGTAACATCCTATAATTTTATCTTCTTCTTCTTATATGAGAATGCCAAAAACTTCTTCTTCATGTTTAAGATGAAATTCCCTAGTGTTTCCATCTAGGTCGAACCTAGAATTATGTCACTGTCATTACTCCACAAGGATCTAACAATGAATTGTGATACAAAAATATAATCTCCAATGTTCAATGGTTAATCACTTGTCATATATTTTATTGTTCCAAAAGTATAGCTTTTCAATTATATTTGACTTAGGAATCGATAACTGGTTAGCAAATTTGGCATGAACATAATTATTACATTATACATGAGCAATAGAAATAGTAATATCTTTCCCTCCAAGTGTCCATTTTATTCTAAGTAGCATTGAAACAATTTTTTTTAATGTTTTTGTAAATCTTCCTATTTTTTCATTATTATCCTTCCATTTTGTTTTGTGGATTATATAACTTGACTAATCCCTCTTATAACTTTGAATTGACCCCTTTTTTCCCTTTGACCGGAACAAGGAATTAACAAGGGATTATTTTTATAATACTTTTCACTTAAACCTTGGAGCTTACCCTTTTAATATATTTTTTATTCCACTAATTATAATAGGGCCTCAATACTAATTTTTTGTTGGTTCTTAAAAAAACATTTAATGTGGTAATTCAAATTTCAGCTCATGGATGACGAGATGCATCTCTTAATTAGTGGTCATGCAAATGTGCTTAAATAATTCCAATTTTTCCAAAAAAAAAATCGATTTAGTTTGGTAGCTAAAAATGGCGGTTTAAGGAATATGTGGCAATAAAATTAACCTTGTTATTAAACCATGTTAAGCAGCAAATGTCAATGGTTGTATCAATGGTGTAGTCAATTGTGTATGTTGGTGACAAATCCTGACGAACCTGTGACAAATTTTCGTTGACGATTGTTATCTTGCTGGCAAAATATCCCTACATATTTACATGATGATTTTATTGTTCCCTTCAACCATCGTGATTGATATGCACCCATATGTTCTAATGTCAATTCTCTCTAGCATAGAATGTTTGTGATTCTAGTTAACCACAATTAAGGATAAATGTGCTCATAGTAATATTTTTAATTGTTCACTTCATACAATATTGTGGTTGTTAGAGATTCTAAGTTTGGCGACTTATATATATTTTTTGTGTTACAGATAGACTCTTTTGAATTATATATAGATTTCCCCTTTGAATTATTTTAGCATGATTTTGATCCGATCTTTGGTATTTGTAGGGAAAATACTTATCCTTTCATGAAAGATCTAAACTTAAAATGGCCAAGGGCTTATTGTGGTCAAGTACTTGAATGAAAGAAACTTTGATAGAATGGGTCAAAAGCCATATCAAACAAAGTCTGAAAAATATGTGTGGGAGAAGGGTTGGATCATAAATGTAGCTTTGATACCAAATGAAATGGACAAATTTAATTTATTGAATATGAACAAGGTTCATTTACTGAATATACAATGTAAAAATAATATTAGGTTAAAATCCATACACGACAAGGAGAGGCAGGTGTAGGTGGGGGTCTCCACAATCCTAGGGGGAACAAGATTGTGCATTATGCTTGGGGTCTAGGGAATGTGACAAATAATCTTATTGAATCTTATTCGTTGTGGCGTGGGCTTAACATCACTAGAAATTACGGAATCAAGACCTGCATGTCTTTGGGGACTCGATGTTAATCATTTGGGTAGTAATCACCCAAGCAATCCTTAGAGAGAATCAACTTCAAGGCATTGTGGCATGAATCCAACATATTTTATCTCAGTTTGATAAGGTCTCTCTTTTCCACATCAGGAGGACATTGAATAGAGAGGTGGATGCATGGGAAAAACTTGCAACATCGTTGAATCAAAGGACCATTATGAAAAATGGGGAATATAACTATTCCACAATCCCTAATCATCTTTTTAGTAGGAGGTTAATCAACTTTATAATGGCCAAGTGGATCACAACCAAAGTAAAAATTGTGTGGCTTCCCCCGAGGTCGCGTAAGACGAGTAGGTGGTGAAGGGACAATAGGAGCAAGAAATTCTACTCTCATTTATTTAGACTAGCATCATTTGAACGATTTGAATACGTCGACATCGAGAGGAGCAAAGGATATGGGAAAATCTATGGGTAGGATCTGCCCTAGTTCTGTAGAAATGTGGCTTGGAAGTGGGAGGATTTAGTCCAGGATTGTTTGACTGAGTGTGGGATTCCAAAGTTTTGGCAAGGGTGGGTCCATGGCATGACAACTGAGGTGCGTCTAGGGATGTTAACAACAGATATAGAGGGGTTTCCTTTTCAATTTCATGTTGGTTTGGTCATGGATTATATATCTATATTTCAAAATTTGTTTCATGTTGAGTCACTCTTGTGTGGAGAACAATTAGCCATCCAAACCAAAATAATTTGGTTTTTTCCTCCAAACTTGAGTTTCGGTTCATGGTTCAGTGAGTCAGTGTTATTTCTCTCTACAATTTTTGGGAAAGTGACAAGGGTCGGTAGTGAAAAAATGTCTTGTGACGATGCTCGAGAGTTTAAAGGAGTCTTGTGCAGACATGAGGAGATAGCACAAGCCAACAAAATTGATATCTTGGTCATCACCTCCAAGGTGGAAGAATTGGAGTAGTCTGGTATATCTCAGAATGCTAATTTTTCCATCCTTCTTCTCAATAAAAAAAATGTTGGATTGACTTGTTGGAAGCAAAATATAGTAGACTCTAGGAGTTGGTATTAGTTCGACAGGTGGATAATATCTCCCTGGCATCAAATAACTTGGGAACTCAAAGCTATAACCAAAGGGGGGGAGTAGAGGCCAAGACAATGTACCAGAATTAAGTTCCCATGGAAATCGAAGGTGCAAGCACCCATCACTTTGGTGAGGAGTGGGAAGATCAAAACAATGTGCAAATGTAAAATAATATGAATGTTTTTTAGAGTCATTTATGTTTTGTGTTAGTGTATTACACAGGATACAAGCAAAATCACTTGGAATTCTCGTTTAGAAACTCTTTTTTGGTATGTAAATAACAATCTAGAACTATACTTTGTTTTGTGGGAGTCAAAATATGGAATCCATGTAATCGTTGCTAGCCTTGGTGCAACAAGCCACTTTTCATATATATAATGCAAAATTCAATTTTGGTTAAAAAAATAAAATCCATATAGGACAAGTAATAAATATATTTAATATTTAATGAGAAATAGGGTGATGATGCAATGTCAGATTGTGTACTTGTATCATTGTTGAGTCATAATGGATGAGGGGAAATGTCCCTTGGTAGGTCATGTCCTTGATATAGTATGTGTCCTTTCATTTTAATTATATTTAATTATTGTTATTATTATTTATTGATGTTTATATATTTATGTTCATTATAGGATCCATTAAAGTAGCTCACCAAATATGTTTACCTTAGGTCTTTCTTCTTACGAGGACCCTTTTTTCTCTTCTCTTCTCCTTTCATCTTGCTTCTTATCCCCTTGAACTCATCCTTTGTATTCTTAGGGCAAGCCTTGTCTGTTGTTTCTTTTTTTTGTCGATTGCTTGAGGTTGCTAAGTTGATTGAACCTCCATCTTGAAAGGGGAAATTTATGGGGCCAACTTGGGCGTTCTGTTGTTAGTATTCCTTAGGAAAACAACAGTATCCTCACTTCTCCTCTTTCTCCTCCTTGCCTCTCTTCATTCTCTTCTTCGCCTACCCAGGTTTTCTTGAGGTAGTGTCTTGTATTCCTTCTCTCTCTACTCTTTCTATCTTATTTTCCCTCTTGGTTGCATCATTGGAAGATTGACTTCCTCTAGGTCATTGTCACCTATTATAAAATCATGCAAATGATTGCAAGGCCTATTTACTTATAGTATGATATAATATTAGTATGTGGGGTCCCCAATAAGAAAACATCTAAATGTTATTTTCAAGCATTTCCTTCAACATACATACATATCTACATAAATGGTATTACGATGAAGGTTAAAAAATTTATGACATGATTCTTGGCATGGATTGATGCACTTTAGTTTAATTCTTAGTGGTGATGGTTGCTTCTCACCATTATTCATCTTGTTGACATAGTACTTATGAAACTTGAAAACTATTTGATCTGCACTATTCTTGATTGCACATATAAAAAAAGGTTGGAATCATTCTTTATGAACTTTACACCTACTATACATGCAAATAAGGATGAGTTGTAATGGGTGGAGGCATGATTTTTTATACTACATGGGTTTCTCATACACAATACCTCACTATAAAATATGGTGTATCATGTTAATATGTTCGTATTTGTTATATGTTGCAACAAAAGGTTATGTTATGAAATAACATAAGTTTCGAGTCAAAGGGAAAAATGGTTTGACATATAAGTGGTGCATATGTTTTTTGAATAGTACAAAGTCTTGGTTATTACATAGCATGAAACTTTGATGTACATGGCATACGATTGAAAATGTAATTGATTAAACCCTATCTTATTCATATGATTAACCATTATCATGAAGTGACAAGTAATGATGGCCATGAGTAGAGGGTTGTTATAATGTGTGGTTATGTGATTACATGGAATTTTTTATCATCCCGTGATTGGTTAATATAGCATATTATGTATATGTTGATGGCTCATGCAAGTTGTTTGAAGTGATGACTAGCACACACTTGTGAGTTATGTTGGGAACCTGAACTGATGGGATGGAAATGTAATTAATTTGCAAGAACGTGGTAATTAATCCCATAGTCCCGCATATACCACCCTCCATTTTTCCTTGGGTGTTGGTCATTTCACTTTGTTGTTGTTGTAGAAAGGCAGAACTTGAGCCTGGTGTGGAAATTTTTTTCCTGGTAGTTGCAACAACTGTTTTCACCCATAAAGCATTGGTATAAAAACGCTCAAGCCTAGGTATGAAAATATCATCTTGTTGAGCATCATCTGCATGCATTTTGCGCTATAATAGTTTATTAATGGATCTTTTCTTGACTGTTTTTTGAGTATGCTTCTCTTTGCCCCATCTTTTCGCTCTTAATGGATAAATGGTTCAAGGGTTTTGTGTTGAGAAAGAAAACAAGATAGCTACTATGTCATGAATCTTTGTCTCCCTCCATGCACTATTTCATTTTTCATTTATCCTTTTCGGTTGTTGAAGTCAGACCCATATGATATCATGGTGAGTTTCTACCCTCGTTCAAGTTCTTGTAAAGTTTGCTTGTTGTATGGCATATCAACTTTCGAATTTCCTTCACTTCACTGAAGAAAACTTGGTTTCAAACTCACTGGTCATTACATGATATGGATTTCATGTTATTTTAAAATTTCTAAGTTGAAAAGTTTTATATGTATACCAACCTGGCTTTATTTTTGGAAAATGGATTAGTAGTTACTAGCGTGTGAATGCATGTTGACTCTAATCTAGGTTTTGAACCCGTGAACTCAATGGGTTTTCAAATTGTTAAATTATTTGCACAAATCATTCATTTTGGTTGTGGCCAATAGAGAATTATGGTGGATTTCGGTTTCTTTAAATTTCAAACCCACACCCATGTTCCAGATAATTCATTTTGATTAAAATATGAACTATACTAGCATTGACTTGAGTCGACCCTTGGTCTTGTCTAAATTCTAGGTTTGAAGTTTTTATGTGAATAAATCTTGGTGGTGGTGTATAAAATTTGTGTTTTTGCTAAGTTGAAGTCGGGTTCAAACCCACAACTTTATAAATGACTGGTTGGGTCTTTGAATGGATGTATACAAGATGTTTGTTTTTTCCCGACTAGTGAAGTTTTTGGTTGAATTGAGTTTCGAACTCATGGAAATATGATGATTGTTTTGAGTTGGTTTTGAAGAGTTATGCCAACTGTTTTTCCCTTATAACTTATAAAACCATGCAATGATTTTGTCCATAAGTACAAGACATGGGTGCAATTCATCATTAATTCTAGTTTTCTAAGTTTTGGACTCACATTCATATTGTGGTAATTTACGTCTTTGAATAGTTTATGCACAATGATATGGTAAATTGTGTTGTTTGATTGGGTCTAGGCCAAAGTCAAGTTTGAACCCATGAATTTATAAATATTTAATTGGATTTTAGGTTGGTAGACAGGTCCTTATATGGCTTTACAACAACAATATGCCAACTTTTATTCGATGTTGAGTTTGCATTGAGCTTTGAAATCATACTTATGTGAAAGATAATTGTTTTCAGATTGAGTTTATGAGTTAAAAATAGTTTTGAATTCATAATAAAACATGAGGTGTTGAGTTCAAGTCTTGCCTAAAAAAACTCTACTTTTTGAAGATCTATTATATTTATGTTCGCTTGGTTGAATTGATTTCAAACCTGTCGGGAAAAAATAAGTATGGCTAAATACACTCTATGTTATTTTTGAAAGGTCGTGTTATGAATTAAACTTGACATACTACAACATTATAATTATGTTCAACCATGACATCCCTTTGACATTCTATTTAAAAGTTGTAAGCTATTTTAGTCAATATTCTAGTCATTTTAATAAACTCGGGATATTCACGAGTTTTGGAAGTTGATAAAGATTGAGTTGAAATTCTTAAGTTTGATGATACAAGATTATGAAATATAATGAACATTTGGAAAAGGGGTGGAAGTTTGATATGAAATTTTAAAAGTTATTTTTCTTCTATTCATAGAAAGAGGACCAAATCCTCTCATAGTATATAATTTTCCATTAATTATTCCCAAAGTCTTGAAACATATTTCATTTAATTTCATAAATTTTCTCCCTCTGTTATATAAATAGAAAATCGCTTTCAAAGAAGAGATTTGCTGGAAGAATGGTATATATGGTGATCCAAAAAGGATCCAGAGAAGGCTAAGAAAAACTTAGAATTCGCAGAAGCAAATTAGGATGCTTAGAATGGCTTCAGCAGACAGCAAAGGGGAAAAAATTAAAAAATCCAAAAACTCAGTTAAAATGGCATGATCGTGTCGCAAGCTTTCTAATGGCACAAACAGATCATCAAACAGAGTTACAGATCAAAAGATATAAAAAGTCAAAGATCATGTAAAACTTGGTCAAAATTCAAAAGTCAAGGTGACACGTGGCACCACTGCAAGGGTGACACGTGGCATGTCCATACAGATGAGTTGGCATGGTATGACATTTCAAGGTTGTACAAGTCTAATGACAGACACGTGGGCAAATCAGGTTGTGACAAGTGTCAGTTTCATGGGCCCAGTCATGGGCTGCCACGTGGCACCCCTCCAGTGGTTATTAGGTGACCAAAATTTTTATGACTCCACTGGAGTCGAACCCTTGACCTCCTCTATCCCAAAGGCCTTACCATTCCATGCCAACCAATACACCACTATATAGTTCTTGTTTATAATACGACGAAAATTTAATTTAAGTTGTAATAATGTTTCATATGGGGGAGAAAAGGGCTAGGCCTTCGGCCCAAGCCTTGGTTCTGTGTTAACCATATGATCATTCCAAAAATCCCGCCATATATGGTATTCCACCCAACCTCCACCAATTGTCTGCCATTCTAGCCGGCATATTCCACTATATTTAGCATATCCGTCAGTTTAAAACCACCGCTATTTTTAACGAGCGCGCCAAATTTTGTTATAACTGTGTATTAAAAAGTGGAGTCCACGAGATTCAATCCCAGGACCTCCTCTAACCTATGGCCTAATATAGCATACGCTAACCACTCCGCCAACCACCACATTTATTCCTAACTGCCACAAATTTTGTATAAAAAGGGGGCTCGGTCAATGTTTCGGGACAAAGCAGGAGAGGCAGACCAAGCGCACCCGTACTGTACGGATTTTTGCACAGCTTTCAAGACAAAATTGGCACACATTTCGATACAGAGCCACTCATTAATTACATAAGCAGTGGCATGAAAACCGAGGCAGGGGTGTCTTTTGGACCTGAAAGTGTTAGACTCGGATCGAGGCATGGAGACAGTCATTTTTAGGTAAAATGACGCCACGAACGCAGTGGTGGTGTTATTTTTCTGAGATGAGCAAATATTTTGTAGCTTAAATCCAGAATGAGGTATACTTATGTATTTTTCCCAATTCTTTTGTGGAGTTAATAAAATGACCTACCCATTTGAGAGCAGGACCCAGAGACGTAGTCCACCAGGGACGAACTCCATTATCAAGTTCTTTGTGTTCATATTGCATGATTATGTCTCTTTCATTTTGAGATTTTCATTCTTTATGGTGTTCTTTAGTTTATGCTCATTTAATACAGTTCTTTAATAATTCATCTGACGAAAAGATCCTGGATCATGTTGGTATCAGAGCAGTCGTATTTGACTTGAATTATTGAGTATGAATGCTTACTAGGGCCAAGCATAAGCAGGGTGAAGGAACTCTTAAGACTTTCAATCCTGAAGTTGGTCGTGTATCCTGAAGGAAGAAGATGGCAGAAGAGGACAAGCGTGATGAACAACAGAAAAACTTTCACATGGTCTTTTATCGCATGTCAGAAATGGTTGAACGAAGGTATGGAGATTACGATAAGAGGATGAAGAAGAAAGGGAAGAAAGAGGAAGCACCACCAGATGATGATGCTTTAGTAAACCAAGGGGCTAGAGGAGATCCTCCCGAGCCTCCATATTTTCCTTCAAGTTCTAGTTCTTCTTCCTCTAAGAATTCTCATCACTCTCAACATTCTAACCATAAAGCCTCTTTTAAGAAACCATTATTAAAGCTTGATGTAAATTTTTCTTTACCTATGTTTAATGGAGATGCTAATCCTGAAAAGTTAGAAAATTGGATCCGACAGGTTGAAGTATATTGTCATGTTCAGCATATTGACGAAGAGGAAGTTAAAGTGCAAATGGCTTCTCTTCGGTTGGAAGGCATCGCTCTCGTATGGTGGGAGAGCAAGTTGCGGGACATAAGTAAGTGTGGTAATCGTCTTTCCTCATGGTCATAATTTAAAACAAAGATAAGGAAACAATTCTATCCATTAGGGTATTTACATAAAGCAATGATGGAATGGAAAACTTTGAGGCAGAGTAAAGGTCAGACTGTACAAAGTTTCACAGAAGAATTTAGGAAGAAAGCTCTTGCATTGAACATTCCTTTGGATTCTTATGAAACTTTAATGAAGTATATCGACACACTTCATAGTTATATTCATCATACTTTGTTCTTGTTTAACCCCACTAGTCTTGAGGAAGTTTGTGTGCAAGCCACTCACCTTGAGAACAAGGGGAAACATGTTCAAGAAATCTCACAGAGAAACCTTCCAATTTCCCACAAAAGACTTCAAGAAGTTCAAAAGGAAGGACAAGAAGACCGCTATAGTAACAAGAGGAGGAAAACTATCTTGCACTCATTGCAAGAAGGGCGGTCACGATGAAGAACATTGTTGGAAACTGCATCCAGGAAAGAAACTGAAGTAGTTCAATGGAAAGGGGAAGACAAAGACCGTTGCTATAGTAAAACAAGATCTTGGTTCCGATTCAAGAGATGAAGGAAAGATCATAGCGGTTGGAGTACAAGGTAAATATTCTCTTCGTGCTAGTTCAAGTTCCAATGATGAATCTCATGTTGATGAACGAAAGAGGAATGCGTTATTTCATATACGAGTTGTATCTAAACATACTAAGATAAATACATTATTTGATCCAGGTTCCCAAGTAAATTCAATATTTGAAGCACTTGTCAAGAAGATGGGTCTTGTAATGAAACCACGTCCAAAGCCTTATCCTCTTGGTTGGGTATGTGATCACGCAAAACTTAATGTCACCAGACAATGTAGGGTCAGATTTGCTATTTCTTCAAAGTTGATTGATGAAGTGGATTTGGATGTTGTACCGCTTGATATATGTGGAATAGTGTTGGGAAGTCCTTATCTTTATGATAGAAAACAATCTTCTTTTGTCATGAGAAAAAATACCACCTTACTAAAGGGGGAGTGGAATATATTGTTAGAGCTCACAACATGAGGGTAAATACAACACTTGTTAGTGCAGGGCAAATGAAAATACTCATAACCACTAATAAGAAATATGTACTCATGGTCGTCAAAGAGAAAGATGTCGGGAAGTCCGATGCTTTCCAGGGGTGTGATCCATCTTATAAACAAGAATTAATTGATATTGTTTCTAAGTATGATGATATTTTCTAGGAACTAGATGGATTACCTCCTAAGAGGGAAATCCAACATGAGATACATATTCAGCAGGATTCTCCTCTTCCTAATGTGGGCATGTACAGGATGTCATTTGTGGAGATGACATAGATCAAGAAGCAGGTACAGGGATTATTGGATTAAGGGATCATCAGGCCTAGTTTATATCCTTGTGGTTCTCCAACCGTGATGGTGCCAAAGAAAGATGGCACATGGAAAATGTGTGTCGATTACCGGGCCTTAAATAAAATCACGGTGAAAAATCGATACCCTCTTCCTCGCATAGATGATTTACTTGATCAGTTGAAGAATGTTGTTTATTTCACTAATTTAGATTTGTGCAGTGGATATCTTCAAATCAGGGTTGCAGAACAGGATGCATGGAAGACTACCTATAAAACCAAACAAGGATTGTTTGAGTGGTTAGTTATGTCATTTGGGATTTGTAATGCTCTGGAAACTTTCATGGGTGTGATGAATGATGTATTCATGCCTTTCCTAGATGACTTTGTGATTGTATATCTAGACGACATTCTTGTTTTTAGCATGACTTGGGATGAACATGTAAGGCATGTAAAGCAAGTATTGGATACTTTGCAAAGGGAAAAGTTGTATGTAAAAATGTAAAAATGTGAATTTGGCAAGACTGCACTTGTATACTTAGGTCATATCGTGGGAGGAAGACAATTGAAGATTGATCCTTCCAAAATTGAGGTAATTGTAAAATGGCATGAGCCAAAAAGTGTGACCGAGATCCAAAGCTTCTTGGGTGCAGTCCAGTATTGGAGGAGATTCATTCCCAACTTCTCCTTTATAGCAACTCCTTTGCATGCCTTAACAAGTGTGAAGAACACTTTTAAGTGGGAAGGAAAGCAACAAAAATATTTCGAAACTTTGAAGGAGAAGATCAGTACCGCACCAGTATTAGCATTGTCGAATCTTCAACAGTCGTTCGAGATCGAGAAAGATTCCAGCGGATATGCCATGGGTGTAGTATTGATGAAATATCATAAGCCTATCTGTTACCAGGCATGCCCGTACTGTACGGATTTTTGCACATTTTTCGAGACATATTGGGCACACATTTTGAGACAGAGCCAATAATTAATTGCAGGAGCAGTGGCACGGAAACTGAGGCAGGGATGTCTTTTTGGCCTGAAAGTGTTAGACTCAGATTGAGGTGTGGATACAGTCAATTTTAGGTAAAACGATGCCACGAAAACCGTGGTGGTGTTAGTTTTCTGATAAGAGAAAATCTTATGTAGCTTAAATCCAGAATCAGGTTATTTATTTTTTCCAATTATTTTGTGGATTTAATAAAAAGACCTACCCATTTGAGAGCAGGACCCAGAGACGTATTCCACCAGGGACGAACTCTGTTATCAAGTTCTTTGTGTTCATATTGCATGATTAAGTCTCTTTCCTTTTGAGCTTTTCCTTCTTTATGGTGTACTTTAGTTTATGTTCATTTAATACAGTGCTTTAATAAGTCATCTGACGAAAAGATCTCAGATCATATGGTATCGATGCTTGAACAATTTTTGTAATTTGAATGAATCATGTGATGTGTTGACATGCATAAAAGATAGTAGACAATGGTTTATAGAGCATGATGCTATGAACTTTATCCAAATTGAAAATGGGATGAGTTGTAAGCAGAATTGATATGGAATATGAACATCGTCATGCATCCTTGTCATCTATTTCATTTTCCATAAATTACAAGTCCTCTTTTTCATCACTCCTTGCCATTATAATTCCATTTACATTCATTTCCCCATGTTCAATGAGATCAATGACAATTTGGTAAATATTTACAGTTTGAATGTTTTGGACAACAAGCATAGAAAGGGCAATTATGATATTCATCCATGTTTTCCTTGTTTCCTTTCATTTCCCCCTTAGTATGCTTGATTGGTTGGTTGGTTCAGAGCCATTATTAAATTATGTTTAAGGAAAAATAATATTTGATTATTAAAATACTATGACTTGTGTATATTAATTTGATCATTGGTGAATATTTAGATGAGTTTCTATAGCTGAGTAAGCAATCGCTCTGGAAACAACATAAATAGGGGAAGTAGAGGCAGAATGCTCAATGCATTTGGGCAAAGAGGTAGAAATAAAAGGATGAGGTTTTCCATCCATTTTGATGCTAATTCATAGGATTTAAACCAACTATTCCAAACTGGTTATTTGAACCTCGTTGGCCATCTTGCCTTCCAGCCACCAGTTAGACCTCCCCTTCAACCTCACCCAAGTATTTCAAACTTTCATGAGAAACCCCATGTGCCACTAACCAATAGTGGTTGGGAGAATGTGCATGTTAATCCTCCCTTTGGTGTAGGCCATTGGCCCACTATGTCATTGCCACTCTCTCCCATCCTCCTTTACAACTTGCTCAAGTTGTTGCTTTTGTTGCCTCACATGTACATTATGTTCAGCTACCAAAAAATTATAAAGCATTAGTTATTCATCTAGAGACAAGTAAAGGAAAGTGGCATGCCATTTGTGTCAGTTCATATTTACCAGAGACATCCTCCTACACCATCGAGTCTTTACCTGCCAAAATGAGGATGATGTAAGAAAAATCATATTTGATGATATGCACCTGAAAGTGTCAAAGGTTGAAAAAAATAAATTTGTTGATGCAGATTTATTCAAGCATAGGGAAACATTGTCATAAGAAAGTAGACAGAGAGAGTCTACTTCCAACATAAATATTATTTTTTACTTTATTTTTATTTTCATGACAACATATTAGTTTGGCATTCAAGGCATATTGTTTTGGACATCTAGCATGATAATTATTTTTTTGAGAAACTTATATCATGCCTTTGAAGTATTTTGGGATATAGAAGTGTTTATAATTATGTGGCATGATTAATTTGGTTGCTTTTGATATATATTTGTATGATGATGTATGCATGTTATCTTGAGTAAAATGTGGAGGAACGAGGGAATGTTGAAAATAAAGAAAATAAAGACATATAGGGGCCCCACCTATTAATTATTATATAGTGTTATTATTTATCCTTATTATAAATAGAGTTAACCAAAGTTGCCCTATCATTAACCAAATTTATTTAACTTTAGTAACAAAAGGTAGTTGAACCACTTGAACTACTTTTTGAATAATAAAAGGAAGAGAACAAGAATGAAGATAGACATGAGAAAATAGAGAGAGACTTATGATAAAGTTTGCTCTTGTTTCAAGTGAGATTTCATATTCGTTCTTTCATTTATGAGTCTCATGAGAGTTAAGTCCTCTTTTTGATAGTAGGGTCACTATAAAGGTGGCAAAGAAGAAAGGACTAGGAAGCATAGACTTTTGACATTCTTCAGAAGGTCATCCATTTATCTTGGCAATATATTTAGTTTGTGTTGTGGAAAATTTTCCCCTACGGACAGGTGAAACCCCCCTTGAATCAAGACTCCTTTGATCCAAGACAAAAGGTAACAAATGGTTCCCTACTTTCCCCTTAAATCTGTTCTATGCCCACAAACAAAATGAAAGATGAAAGAATGAGATATATGACATACCTGATTTCTGTCGGTTGTCCTTGTTGCTCCAGCCCTTGATATTGATGTCCAAGCTCTTGGTGCAAGAGAAATCTTGCAATGAACAAAAAAATACTTCTTTCTTCCACAATATTTTGTTAAGAAAAATAGATCTATCTATAATTAATTAGGCAGAAATAGACATGCATACGATGAACAACGTAAGAATGAGAGGAATATGCCAAGTTATATTATATGGAAAGAAATAAGTAATAAATCATTTACAAACTTGATGTCAATGTTTCATAAACTCCTCCAATCTCTCCTTTCCAACCCTTTGAATGTAACAAGACCAACAGTATGATACTCCAAAGTTTTTCCTCCTCTTTCACCCAAGAATGGCCTTCATTATATAGGAGTTGAGGCATAACAACCATAGGATAATTTGAGGAGAGGATAGGATCAAATGAGGATTTAGCTTAACAGAAAAGATTGACCTTGCCTTGGATAGAGGGTAGCTTGAACCAACCTATAAACCACTAAAATCTCCCGAAAACAACCTCTCAAAATCAGGCATAATGGTTGCAGCCACTTCATCGCCCCCCTAGAACTGAGCACAGGGCGATAGTATCACTCCCCTAGAACTAAGAAAGGAGCGATGACCAGGGTTCATCCTCCTCTTTATATGGGAAGGGGAGCGATGATACTCAAAAAATGCTAAAAATTCAAGGTGAAAGATAATATGTCGACCTCCAAATGATAGGTTTCCCCTCCAACATGTCTAGGGATTATGACAAACACTCCCACATGGTGAAGAAAGTGTGACACTTAAGTGTGACAAATAGGTGTGTAAAAGATGCCCCTTAAAGTGTCCTTAAAGTGTGAGATCAAAAGAAAAAATGATGGCTGAAACACTTTACAAAAATATATGTGCAAGGGTGTTGGAATAGGATAACTGGACATAAGTTGCAAACAAACATCAAACAGTATATACATATCATCCCCGAGGTAGGCATACCCATTCTCGAAATAAACTGACTCAAAGCATGGTGGTCGATCAATACATTGCAGATCCATGAACGCACTAACTAAGGATATGGCCACCAAAGATACAATGTGGATCCATACCTCCATGACACGATCAAGTCATAGCCACGAAATAATACATAGTGGAGATACGGTATGGAAAAAACATAGCCACAAAACAATATAAAGTGGATCTATGTGATAAAATATATATCAGTGAGATTGCCATCATGATGGCCATGCTGGAATATTCTAAGTACTCAAATAATCTCCATCGCAACCTAGGCTAGTTACATAATAGAGGTGGTTTCCTAAGGGGTTCCCAGGCTCTTTGTCTTGATCCCAAAATGGTACGATTCTAGCCATGTGAATAGATGTGTTGATGTCGAACATGGTAGAAACCACTTGATTATTGGTCATTGATGTATATCGTTAACAAGTGCGAGGGAAATCACTAATGAGACAATGACTCCCAAGGTACCCTAGTACATTCCAGTGAATGTGAATAAATGAGTTGAATTTGAACATTCATGGAATCATTCGATCATAGGCCAATGATGTAAACCTATTGTTGAAAGTGACGAGACCTGCCATTAGGGCATGCAGGTTCCAAGGTACTAACTAGTTTCTAAGTCTAATTTCTGGATAATGTGTTGAATTCGATAGGAACAAACTCATCGAAGGAGGGCCATGATGTGTCCCCCATCATTGACACAAAAATAGCATAGGAAAGTGATGTAAGATAATAGATCAAATGACAATAAACTGACATGAGGATGAAGGTTGGTAATATTGCAAAGTGGTTGATTTGGGTTGAAACTTCCCTCGAACATTGTGAGGCACGAAAAATGACTTGGATACATTGAATCAGTGAGATATAGACCAAAATATAGTGCAACGATAACTAGGGCACTCTTCAGGTGGGCCAAAGGAGTATAATGACTCATAGGATTGGTATGAATCAAAAACAAACAAATTACCCAACTGTAAGACAAAACAAAAACAGGTGCCATGTTCAAGGGTGACAACAAACAATTTCCATAATTCTTTCCAAAAAACCGATTCACTTCCCTCAAATTTCCCCCCACCATGAATGAGGAGTACGTCTTTGTTTTTTAACGAGCTTGAGGAGGATAACAAATGCTCAATACAACTCATCTTCAATCCCATCTGGGTCCTTCAATGTATAATTTTATGAGCCTAGAGAAAGTAGACTCGACGGTATTTTCATGTTTAGAGAGTCTAAAAGAAACTTAAAGAAGACTCCAAGGGTGTTTTTTTTCGTAAATTTAGTCCCCCAAGCCCAAAAAATTATAAAACAGTACACGGGAGAACTCTTCTAGCCAAGGTTGACTAGAGTATTCTTTTTTTCGTAATTAGTCCATCTGGTCCGAAAAAGAGTTAAACTTACACCAAATAGATGCCCTTTCAAATCGTTTTAATGAGTGTGAAAGGAAACAAGCTTGCTCCATAATATTTTCATGTTTAGAGAGTCTGAAAAGAGATTAAAGGAGACTCCAAATAGTTTCATTTTTGTATAGTTTTACGAGCCTAAAAAAGTGATAAAAGTATACTCGGTAACTTATTCTCATGTATTTACGAGCATGAGAAAGAAAAAAGACTAAGCTCATCTAGAGAGAATGAGTGGCATGCAACTAATTTCCAATGGACAAAATGACTCCTAAGCAATGACTATGATAGGGTGTAGCAAGTAGGCATGTAAAAAGTGAGGACCACTCACAACAACGTGTCTCTCTAGAGGGTAACTGCAAAATGGGAGCAACATGATGAGAACAACTAACGTCAATCATAATTGCAATGGCCATAATAAAGAAAGACAACAAATAGTAACAAAGCAGTAGCAAGTGCAACCATTAAGCAAAAAATAAGATGTATGCTTCATTTTTTAACGATCTTGAAACAAAGAATGAACTATGCTCGAGGTTGGTTTCATTTTTTAACAAGATTGAAACGGAAAATTAACTATACTCGGAATTATACCCATTGGTGTGTTTCTTCCCAATATGATGTTCATAGGTTGTTACTTTGAGTGATACCCATTGGCGGGTTTTTTTCCCAACATGATGTCTGGAGGTTGGTAATTTTCCCCTAGCATGATCGACAAAAGCTATCGTCTTAACTCCAACATAATGTCTATAGGTTGTAGATATGCCCCCCAAGCTTCGTTTCATCCGCCGACTCTTGTTCTTCACCCTATTAGACTCTTGGCTACTAATAGGAATAGGTTCACCAGAGAGGGAGGAAGAAAGAGGATCCACTAACATGGGAAGAGGAAATGAAGGTTTAGGTACTAGATCTAGTGGAAGACTCGACTCAATTGGAGGGGTATCTGTTTCATTTTTTAATGAGCTTGACATAGACAACGAACTATGTTCATGGTTATGTATTTCATTTTTTAACAAGCTTGACACATAAATCAAACTATGATCATGTGTCTTGACCATGGCTTCCAAGAGGTATTCATCAGATGGAAGAACAATGCTCTCGAAAGAATGTATGTCAAGAGACTCAATAGGGGTAACGAGGGAAAGATCGGGCTCCAAAACCTCCCATTGAAGAGTTCACCATGTCAACTACCGGATCTGATTCTAAATAAGTTGAGCATATGGTGAGAGGATCCTTCTCATTAGCAGTTGAAGGCATGGGACATGATACCACATAATTAACCTATGGCAGGAGGGATATCACTTTCATATAAGGAACATTCATGGAATTAAGATGGTCAGCAATCATATCGGGACTAACAAACGAAAGCTAGTCAACAGTCACAATGTTTCCATTATGAGAGAAATGTGTTACTTGAAAGAGTGTGGACACAAAAACTTTCATAGCATAGACATATTCTCGCCCAAGGAGTAAATTAAATTCCAAGGGGCCTTGGACTACCATAACATCGATACAGACTATTTTCCCTACTAAGGTGATTGGAATCTTAGGAAGTATCCCTAAAGGTTCACTGGATCTTCTATTAAAATCCAACATATGATGGGTAACTGGCACAAGATGAGGGGAAACCATATCTTGCCAAGCGGTTGAAGATAGAATGCTAACATAAATTCCTTCATCA
The DNA here is from genome assembly GCA_009831015.1 of Picea engelmannii. NCBI lineage: Eukaryota > Viridiplantae > Streptophyta > Pinopsida > Pinales > Pinaceae > Picea > Picea engelmannii. The sequence continues at coordinate 367,466 of ML805344.1, forward strand.
ACAATAGTGCGATGTATGATCATATCGCAAACTTGCACCGTGATTTGGAAAGGCATGCGGGAAGGAAGGAGAGGCTCTGCCAGCCTATTCCAATCAATGGAAATGACCTCAGTACTTGGATGGGGTTCCATTGAAACGATTTAAATGCCCCCTTGTCTAGAGGAATCTGAAGTGACAAGAAAAACCTGAGTGGTATCCACTTCACTCTCCAAGGGAAGAGTGGGATTGACCAAGGATTGAATCGGACTGACCACTTCATCAACTAACGGTTGGTTGGGAGAGAACTCATGGGAAGCAACTGGAGGTTGTTTCTGAGAAACATCAGTCTTCCAACAATTGTGAAGGTTCATCCATATGAGGGAAAAGGTAAGTGAGGTGCATTTCCCCACATAACTAGCAAGGAATCCTGACTTTACCCTTTTTTCCCCCAACCTTATGATCATTGGTTGATGGGTTGTCACTAGCATGACTTGCAATGGATGGAAGCATGGTTTGTTGGGAACTAATGGACCACACTTCTAAGACCTTGGGAATACCAGGGAAATGGTTAAGAAGGTAGTCACCCTTATAAGTCCTGCAAGGGAATTTGGGCTTGCAACCTATGTTGGTAGGATTTTCAACATTATCAACACTCACGAAAGTGGTTGGTTGATTGCCCCCTTGTTTATTTTGCTTCTTCTTGTTCTTCCTTTTTTTCTTCTTCTTAGCCTCCTGGTTACTAGCATCAATGCTTTCACCAGGAAAGGAAGAAGGAAGGGAAGAAGACGTGATGGGTGAAGAAGGAAAAGGGTCAATAGGAGGTTGATGTTATTGAGGTGGAGATCTTTTTTGGGCAACAATAGGGGTATTCAGGACCACGAGAGTTGAAAACAACCATATTGGTAACCCTATGGTGAAACTGGGAAGAGTTAATGTAGCGATGTAGGGAGGACCAACATTTCCAAAACAAGGAAAATCATAAGGTTCCCTGTGAAAAGGGGTCCCTTGGATGGTAGCCTCAGGAACTGTTTCCATGGATGCAGATTCAACCTAGGGTCTGCTAACTGTCAAAGAGAACACACTACCAAAGTCCCTACAAGATAAGATCAAGAAAAAAAATCCCTTATGACAGGGGGAAGGGAAGTAAGGATCTTCCGGAGACGGGAGATGAGGTTGTCAACGAAGAAATGAGCAAAAATTATGATAACCTTCACGCAACAATCCGCCAAGGTGCAAGTAAGAGCCAACAGACAAATACCTTCCTGGTTCGTTGGAGAGGAGATTGAACGTTCATCGTAGGTACCACAAGGAACCTTCCTTGCAGAAGGAATCCCCCTCCCAGTCATCGATGTGGAATCCTAGGAGAGGTTACTATGTTTACCAATTCACAATGAACGATCGGGGGGGGTACAGTCGACAGTCAAGACTAGAAAATGGGCGTGGGAATTTCGGACACAAATACGCGACCCAAAACTAAGAAGAAGTGGCATCACCCCAAGGGTCTACCACTCTTCAAAGCCCCAAACTTGTGATAGTCCCACTAGGCGAATGAAAGAGGGGAAATCTCAACCAATCACTTCACTTGACCTCGTATTTGACTCTTGTGTGAGAGGAGATTTCCCGACTAACTCTAATTGCTACTATTGGATTTTACACTCTCTAGTATTCTATAGTCTCGTTCATATGGCCTTAAAGAGTTAACTCTCCACCCTACTATCAAGGCCTTAAAATCCTAGACTTGTTGGTTTTCTATCAAAGAAACAAAATTCTAATTGATTTTAGATTATGTGCCTTGTTCCTTTTAATGGTTATTTGTTACTCAATATGGTGAGATAAAGTGGACTAGATGGTGTTATGACTCAACTCTAAACCGTGCATAAAAATTAAATGCAAAGATTTTGTTTTCGATGAATGCTAACTATGGTAAAGAGGAGAGTATTTTTCTTTCCTAGATGCATATTCCCAATGCAATTTACTTCTCTCAAAAGTGAGAGCTTGAACATGCCCCTCTAGAATGCAAGACTTTCTTTTGTTTGTTTTTCAAATGCAACTCTCGTTTGCTTCCTTACTTTCAAACAAAATGAAAGAATCAAATCACGATGTAAAGGATCACGAAGCAAAAAGATGTAAAGAAAATATGCACTCAAAAGGTTGACAAGAACTCAAAGAATTCAAATGCAAGAACGCCTCCAACACACGTTCAAACAAGAACCCAAAAATGTAAATTAAAGGAAAACCACTTTTTGAAACCTCAAATTCAAGTAGCAAAGATCAAATATCAATGCAAAGTTGCAGCAAGGCCAAAGAGTTTAGGAGTGCACTCAAGGGATCATAAGTTTTCCCAAGAAGATAAGAGTGAGAAACTTAACGACAAGGCTTAATGCAACATATGCAATCCCTAGATCAATGAAAAGGACTCCAAAAGAAAACAAGTAAAACACCTACAAGGCCTTGGAATCAAGGTGATATAAATTTGAATGCCTACAAATGATAAGGATCAAACTATTGATGACATAAACTTGGCCAAAGGATCGAGTTAACCTAGGACAATCATGTACACTTCATAATTTGATAGGATATGGAAACTCGAAAGAGGCAACAAACATATGATAATCACTAAAATTTAATCAATCAAAGCCACAATCATGCATGAAGGACATTGATATAAGGTTATGAGACGGAAATATGATAGAAAAGAGGTAAGGAAAGCTCCAAATCCACTTAGAGAGAGGATTATCCCCCTTGTAACACTACAGAAAGGGCAATGATCAAGGTTTCATCGCTTCCCAAGACACTGAGAGAGGGGCGTAATCAGGATGTTATCATCGTTGTACACTATTTTCAAAATGATGATCAAGGTTTTATCGCTCCCCAAGACATTAAGAGAGGGCGCTAATCAGGATGCTATCACCCTGTATGCCCTTATGGGGGGGATGAAGTCTGGAAAGTGGTGAAAAGACAAAAACCTCACCCAAATCTAAGAAAGGATCAATTTCTTGACTCAGTAAGATTCCTAATTATGATGAGGGAGGGGGGGAATTCAAAGAATATGCATACAATCCAAAAATATCAAGCAACAAACACAAATTCAAAGGGTTAGAAAACACTAAGGAAAGATTAAAATTAGTGGTCCCTAATGGATTCACCAATTTTTGTTGTGGAAAAGTTTCCCCTGCGGACAGGTGAAACCCCCCTTGGATCAAGACTCCTTTGATCCAAGAGAGAAGGTATCAAATAGTTCCCTACTTTCCCCTTGTAACACCCTGTTTCCCCCAATCTGTAAAAATAACTATATTGGCCAAGAACCATGGCAAACTCAAAGATTGTGAATGTTTGATTTAATGGACCTTTGTATAAAAGGTCTGAGGAATGTAAATGATGTATGAATATATGTTGCATAACTGTTGAGAGGGGGATGTGCTGAAAAGAGACCACGATGCCTGAGAAGAGGTGGTGGAAGGGGTCGGGGGTGGCTGCATTAACTTCCACCGAACCAAAACCGTACTGGTTTGTACGTGCTCGGGAAAACCAAAGCTCACTCTCAGACCCTGAAATGAATTACCTGCCCGGATGGTAGGTGGGGAGGCTCCTCAAGAGTAAATGAGGGGATGGGGCGAACCACCCATCCATAGAAGCTCTCAAACCTGACCATCGGACAGGGAATTTCATGCCACACGCAACCTCGTAGGAGGAAATAAGTGTGGAAGGGGAGGGGGAGAGAGGGGAGACAGATACACACACACACACGTGACAGAGATCATGAGAGGAGAACTAGAGGAACTCCAGAAAATACAGTGAGTCATGAGCAGAGGAGAAGGAGAGTAACCTTCGTCCTGAACTTCCGACGAGCGGGAAGTGAGAGATTGAGTCTCAAAGCATCGTGGTCTAGCTTGGGGGTGGCTAGTGGTAAATCTGTTGGGAGTCGCTGAGCCTACAGTTGGGTGGAAATGAGCACCCCTCTCAGCAGTTGCGTTACACCTGGTGTTTTCTGATAAGTGTTTATGTCCTGTATTTTAAATTGAATATTCTTGGAATGTATGCCCATGGTTGTACACTCATAAATGGTTTCTGTATAGAATTGTTTGTCTGGTGTTTTGATCGGAAATGGTGGATGCATGCTTATACATGTATGACCATATTCGATTTACGTATAGAATTTATAAGTTCATATTCGAGCTTGTTCCCTGGAGAGTTACCCCATGTACATGACCCATGATATGTCCTGGTTTGTCTTCCTGAAGGCACCTCCTTCCAGGAAGCTCCATCATATTCCAGAGCTGGAGTGAGTTTCTTGAAGGGACTATTGTTTAAGTAAAATATCTAAGCTTACCTCGCCCATGTCACAAAGTTCATAAATCGATAAGTTAAGAAGGCCTTTCAGTCATGTCCCCAAGCCTGGTGATAATTACCCAAGAGTCCGTTGAAGGATTTTATGGCCTAAGTTTAGAAACCTTGCACTGGAAAGAATGGTTCCCTTAGATGTTGGTGTTTCGGCGTTTTGGCACCCGGGATACCCAAGGACAAGTTTCCTTATATTCACAAGTCGCGAAACCCCGACTTGTGAAACCCCGAAATGCTATAGCGTGGTTAGAATTTGGTGTTTTGACGTTTCAGCACCCGGGATACCCAAGGACAAGTTTCCTTGTATTCACAAGTCGCAAAATCTTGACTTGCGAAACCGCGAAATGGTATAGCGTGGTTAGAATTTGGTGTTTCGGCGTTTCGTCACCCGGGATACCCAAGGACAAGTTTCCTTGTATCCACAAGTCGTGAAATCCTGACTTGTGAAACCCCAAAATAAGTATAGCGTGGATGAGTTTTGATGTTTCGGCGTTTCGGCACCCGGGATATCTAAAGGCAAGTCCCTTGTACTCGTCAGTCCCGAAATCTCGACTTGCGAAACCCCAGAATAGTGTAGCATGATTAGAGTTTTGATGTTTCAGTGTTTCGGCACTCGGGATACCTAAGGGTAAGATCTCTTGTAATCACTAGTCCCAAAATCTCGACTTGCGAAACCCCGAAATGATAATAGCGCTGATGAGATATGGTGTTTCGGTGTTTCAGCATCCGGGACATCTAAAGGCAAGTCTCTTGTACTCGTCAGTCCCGAAATCCCGACTCGCGAAACCTCGAAATGAACTTAGCCTCATATATATATATATACATATATCGGTGCTTCAGAGTTTCAACTCCCAGATATCCTAGATGCGAGACCTCCTGTCTGCGCATATCATGAAATACTGACTTGCGAAACCCCGAAAGGAACTTAGTAGATATATGGGTTTCGGTGTTACGACACCCAAAAATCCGAAGGGTATGAACCCCCGTCTTCATACATCGCGAAATCTCAGTACGTGAAGTCCCGGTAAGTGAAATCCTGAAGCGGCTTGGTGTGAATAGGATTTTGGGTTTCAGGGTTTGAAGAGTCGAAGAATTCGACTCCCTTGCATTTCAAACTCTCGGTTCCCGAAGTCCCGAAATGCGAAAGGCACCTATTAGCTCAGCCCGGGGTCACAACCGATGGACACATGGAAGTAAATCCTACACTTGATGCGTGAATTGCACACGACGTATTTTCAACGAAAGAAACAGTGAATTGGTTTGGTGAAGGTCCCGATTGAAAGACCTAGCCTATGCTAGAACCTCATAGGAATTTGGAAACTTTGTCCCTCGATAATGAAGGAGAAAGAAAAAGGTGAAAAATCTTAGTTCCCGAAGTGGGTGTGTTACAAATTGGTATCAGAGCATGGTTACAACACTTGGTCTGCTTGGGCTCATGAACGGGTTGCGCAGAGACTCCATTCAGAGTACTGTTAAAAGGAGTAACTCTTTATTTTTACCCCCCCTCAATTAAAATTCGAAGTTAAGAATGAAAAATGCTATTGTGTGTGTGCATGTGAAAAATATGAATTATGTACTGGTTATAAATAAATATAAATATTGACTAACAACCAACATTTTTCTTTTGCACACAAGTGGAAGATCAACTGCGGGAAATTACATACGTATAGAATGGTGACTCACCATGAAGTGGGGGAGGGCTCCCACAATAGAGACAAAGAGTCTAACAAAAGGAGGGCAGTAGCGAACCCTCCAGATCTAGCTGAGACTGTGAGGAGCCTCATGGTCGAATTATAGAGCTGCAAGGCTGACAACGAAAGGATGATAAAAGAGCAAGAGAAGCAAATGGAAATTAATGCAGTTTTACTGCAGAGCTTATCCGACATACAAAGGCAATTGCAACATGAACCTGAGACATAGAAACGTGGTCATGTCAGTGGCCACACTGAGAGGAGCACCTCGAGAAAGGTCCACCCCAGAGATAAGGTACAAGCATCGGACGATTCTTCTGGAAAGGAAGCTGGCGACTCGGAGGGATCTTCTAGCAGCAGAACTAGTTCTCATTCCCGAAGAAAACGAAAGAAGCAGAAACTTTCCAAGAGTCATCATCTCAGAGAGTTCAAGAAGGCCAAACCACCCTCCTTCGACGGTGAAATAAATAAGGGAGAGGAAGCGGAGGCCTGGCTGCTTGGACTAAAGAAGTATTTCAGAGTCCATGACTTCTCAGAAAACTTGAAGGCCCGAGTAGCCACCTTCAACTTGAATGGAAAGGCTTCCATTTGGTGGGAAGACCTTAAGAATGTAAAAGGGATTCACAAAGAAGACCTGTCTTGGGAATGGTTTGAGAGATACTTCAGGAAGAAGTGTCTGTCGGAAAAGTATTTCGACGAAAAGACTAAAGAATTTTATGAACTTAAGCCGGGGCAACTCACCATAGAGGAATATGTCAGCAGATTCCTCGAGTTGCTAAGGCATGTACCCTACATAAAAGCAAAAAAGGAAAAGGTGCAACGATTCATCAGTGGACTACCTAAGGACTATCAGAACATGATTGAATTTGACGAACCAAAGAACCTAGAAGATACTATCTGAAAGGCAAGATATTGTTATGAACAACTTGGGCATCGGACAGGACCTCGCGAAGGCTGGAAGCAGAAGAATAGTTCGGGATTCCAGAAAAGGGGATTTAAATCCCCAAGATTTAAGGACTATAAAAAGAACTCAAGGATGAGCTTCCCAGCCCGAAGCGTACACCATCAGAACTTTCCCTCCTTGAGTGGAAATAAACCTCCTGGATCTGCCCCAGTAAAGACTGATAACCCAAAGAGAGAACCTTTGAAATGTTGGGGTTGTGGAGAAGAAAATCTACTGAGGGACTGCCTGCACCGACAACAGAACAACCGAAGAATTTACAATGTTCAAGAAGCTACCACCGTTAATAACGTGGCTAGGAGTGTGCCGCAAATTTATGCAGCCTTGGATAATAACCAAGCTGGCCACCAAGCTTCAGTGGTGAAAATCGAAGGTATGATCACCAACCATCTACTGTCTATTCTGATTGACCCTGGTTCAAATTTGAGTTATATAGCCCCTAAGGTTGTTGGTAAATGTAAACTACAGCCACATAAAAATGCCAAGCCATGGTTGGTACAGTTAGCCACTGGCACCAAAAGAAGGGTAGCGGAGGTCATACCATCTTGCCAATTCATTATGGGCGAATTCCCCACCCAAGAAACCCTTAACATATTACCCCTGGGATCGTATGATCTGTTGATTGGTATGGACTGGCTAGCCACCCATAAAGCCAAACTGGACTGTTACCATAAAACCTTGGAATGTGTAAGTGAAGAAGGAAGGGGAATAACCCTTCAAGGGATCCAAAAACCTGTCTCGGTGAGACAAATATCAACTCTTAAAATGAGAAGGTATTGCAGAAAAGGATGTCCACTATATGCAATACAGGTGTTGAAAACAATTGAAGGTGACAAACCAAGCCTAGAAGACCACCCCATACTAAGAGAATACATAGATGTATTTCCGGAAGAGGTACCGGGTCTACCTCCGAGAAGGGACATTGACGTCTCAATAGAACTTGCACCAGGAGCGATTCCAGTGTCTAGGACACCCTACAGAATGAGCACACCTGAGCTAGTTGAGCTTAAATTACAATTGAAAGAAATGATGGACATAGGCTATATCCATCACAGCGTGTCTCCATGGGGAGCACCAGTCCTGTTTGTGAAAAAGAAAGACGGTACCCTCCGACTGTGCATAGATTATAAACAACTCAATAAGGTAACCATAAAGAACAAGTACCCCTTACCCAGGATTGATGACTTGTTCGATCAAGTAAGAGGTGCCTCTATCTTCTCTAAGATTGACCTGAGATATGGGTACCATCAAGTCTGAATCAAGGGTGAAGACATCCACAAAACTGCCTTCAGGATGAGATATGGTCACTACGAGTTTGTGGTAGTACCATTCAGATTGACCAATGCCCCTGCCACTTTTTTGTGCTTGATGAACAATGTGCTCAGCAAATTCCTAGACAATTTTGTGTTGGTTTTTATTGACGACATATTAATTTACTCCAAGAATAGAGAGGAACATGAGGAACACCTTAGGCTTGTGCTTCAAGTGCTAAGAGAACATCAGCTCTATGCCAAATTTAGCAAGTGTGACTTTTTCCAAAAGAAAATACATTACTTGGGCCATGTCCTATCTGAAGAAGGGGTAGCAGTAGACCCTGATAAGATCAGGTCTAACATGGAATGGCCTACCCCGAAGGACATTTTGGATATCAGATCCTTTATGGGCTTGGAAGGATACTATAGGATATTTATAAAAGGATTCTCCAAGATTGGATGTCCAATCACTACCCTCCAGAAGAAGGGGACAAAATTCACGTGGACACGAAAATGTGAAGAAAGATTTCAAACCCTGAAATATCTACTGACCCACGCACCCGTGCTGAAGATCGTCGATTCCGAAGCTGACTTCCTCGTGTGCACAGATTCTTGTAAGGAAGGACTCAGAGGATTCCTTATGCAAGGAGGAAGTGTGGTCTGCTATGAATCCCAAAAATTGAATGAGCATGAAGTCAACTACGTGACCCATGATCTAGAGCTGGCCACCATAGTGCACACCTTGAAAATGTGGAGGCATTACCTCCTAGGAAGAAAATTTGTACTTATGACAGACCACTGTGGATTGCGATATCTATTTGACCAACCAAAGCTCAATGCCAGACAAGATAGGTGGATGGCCCTCCTCAGCGAGTTTGATTTTGAAATCAAACATATTAAGGGAAAGGAAAATAGGGTGGTCGATGCCCTTAGCAGAAGCATGAAAACAATTCACCTGGCAGCAGTAAGCACCTGCGAGACGGATGTCAAGGAAAGAGTCAGAAATGCACAAGAGACAGACACATTCTTCCAGACCGTGACCTCGTACCTGCAACAAGAACCCATAGGGATAAAGTATGGAGGCTACCAAATGATGGAAGGAGGTCTTCTCACTTACATAAATAGATTGTATATCCTAGATTGTGACGACTTGAAGAGGTTCATAATGGATGAACTGCACAAAATACCCTATACTGGTCATCCAGGATACCAGAAGATGATCACGACCACCAGGAAACAATTCTATTGGCCTGGATTGAAGAAATACATAGCTGAGTACTTAGCCAAATACATAGAATGCCAACAAGTGAAAGAAGAACACCGACACCCGGCAAGATTATTACAACCTCTACCAATCCCGGAATGGAAATGGGAAACCATCTCCATGGATTTCATCACCAGATTACCAACCTCGACCAAACAGAATGACGCCATCATGGTAGTGGTGGATAAATTGAGCAGGTCCGCTTATTTTATCCCCATCAAGTCAACTTGCAAGTTAATAGACATCACCAACGTATTCACGAAGGAGATATTCAGACTATATGGTATGTCGAAAGAGATCGTGTTTGACAGAGACACGAAATTTACTTCCAACTTTTGGAAATCACTGATGGCTGGTTTGGAGACCAAGTTACTATTTAGCACAGCCTATCACCCTCAAACCAATGGATAGACGGAAAGGGTGAATCAAATATTAGAATACATGCTCAGGATGCATGTAATGCATCAACCCAAAAAGTGGGAAGACTACCTGCCACTAGTGGAATTCGCTTACAACAACGGCTACCAAGAATCCCTGAAGATGAGTCCTTTCAAAGTCCTCTATGGTAGGTCGTGCAACACTCTAGTCAGTTGGGGTAATCCCGTAAACAGAGTTACCATTGGACCCGACATGTTGAAAGAAATGGAACAAAAAGTGACTCAGATAAAACAAAATCTAAAGGTCGCTAAGAACCGACAGAAAAGCTATGCCGACAGAAGGAGAACTCCAAGAGAGTTCCAGGTGGGAGACCATGTATATCTTAGAGTTAGGCCCAGGAAGAGTTCCCTGAGGATGGGAGCCTGTGCCAAGTTGGCACCTCGATATTGTGGACCCTTTGAAGTTCTAGATAGAGTGGGACTTGTAGCCTATAGGCTAGCACTTCCTCCCACAGTAAAAGCACATAATGTTTTCCATCTTTCATTATTGAAGAAATATGTACATGATTCTAATCATATAATTGACTGGTCTGTGATCCAGGTGGAACCGGAGGGAGAATTCCTACCAGAACCTCAATGCATACTGGACAGAAAGGAAACCCCGCTCAGGAACCGAACCATTGCACAGGTCAAGGTGCAATGGAAACATTTTGGCCCAGATGAGGCTACATGGGAAATGGAAGATGCCATGAAACAAGCATATCCGATTTTGTTTACCCCTGTACATACATGTCATATTGATAGATAGAACATCGAGGACGATGTTCCTTTAAGGGGGAGGGAATTGTAACACCCTGTTTCCCCCAGTCTGTAAAAATAACTATACTGGCCAAGTACTATGGCAAACTCAAAGATTGTGAACGTTTGATTTAACGGACCTTTGTATAAAAGGTCTGAGGAATGTAAATGATGTATGAATATATGTTGCATAACTGTTGAGAGGGGGATGTGCTGAAAAGAGACCACGATGGTTGAGAAGAGGTGGTGGAAGGGGTTGGGGGTGGCTGCGTTAACTTCCACCGAACCAAAACCGTACTAGTTTGTATGTGCTCAGGAAAACCAAAGCTCACTCTCAGACCCCGAAATGAATTACCCTCCCGGATGGTAGGTGGGGAGGCTCCTCAAGAGTAAATGAGGGGATGGGGCGAACTGCCCATCCGTAGAAGCTCTCAGACCTGACCATCGGACAGGGAATTTCGTGCCACATGCAACCTCGTAGGAGGAAAGAAGTGTGGAAGGGGAGGGGGAGAGAGGGGAGATAGATACAGACACACACACACACACACACACACACACACACGACGAATATCACGAGAGGAGAACCAGAGGAACTCCATAAAATACAGTGAATCATGAGCAAAGGAGAAGGAGAGTAACCTTCGTTCTGGACTTTCGACGAGTGGGAAGTGAGAGACTGAGTCTCAAAGCATCGTGGTCTAGCACGGGGGTGTCTAGTGGTAAATCCGTTGGGAGTCGCTGAGCCTACGGTTGGGTGGAAGCGAGCACCCCTCTCAGCAGTTGCGTTACACCTGGTGTTTTCTGATAAGTGTTTATGTCCTGTATTTTAAATTGAATATTCTTGGAATGCATGCTCATGGTTGTACATTCATAAATGGTTTCTGTATAGAATTGTTTGTCTGGTGTTTTGATCAGAAATGGTGGATGCATGCTTATACTTGTATGACCATATTCGGTTTACGTATAAAATTTATAAGTTCATATTCGAGCTTGTTCCCTGGAGAGTTACCCCATGTACATGACCCATGATATGCCCTGGTTTGTCTTCCCGAAGGCACCTCCTTCCGGGAAGCTCCATCATATTCCAGAGATGGAGTGAGTTTCTTGAAGGGACTATTGTTTAAGTAAAATATCTAAGCTTACCTCGCTCCTGTCACAGAGTTCATAACTCGATAAGTTAAGAAGGCATTTTAGTCATGTCCCCAAGCCTGGTGATAATTACCCAAGAGTCCATTGAAGGATTTTATGGCCTAAGTTTAGAAACCTTGCACCAGAAAGAATGGTTCCCTCAGATGTTGGTGTTTCGGTGTTTCGACGCTCGGGATACCCAAGGGCAAGTTTCCTTGTATTCACAAGTCGCGAAATCTCGACTTGCGAAACCCCGAAATGGTATAACATGGTTAGAATTTGGTGTTTCGGCGTTTCGGCACCCGGGATACCCAAGGACAAGTTTCCTTGTATTCACAAGTCACGAAATCTCGACTTGTGAAACCTCGAAATGGTATAGCGTGGTTAGAATTTGGTGTTTCGGCGTTTCGGCACCCGGGATACCCAAGGACAAGTTTCCTTGTATCCACAAGTCATGAAATCTCGACTTGTGAAACCCCAAAATAAGTATAGCGTGGATGAGTTTTGATGTTTCGGCGTTTCGACACTCGGGATATCTAAAGGCAAGTCCCTTGTACTCGTCAGTCCCGTAATCCCGACTTGCGAAACCCCGGAATAGTGTAGCGTGATTAGAGTTTTGATGTTTCAACATTTCAGCACCCGGGATACCTAAGGGTAAGATATCTTGTAATCGCCAGTCCCGAAATCCCGACTTGCGAAACCCCGAAATGATAATAGCGCGGATGAGATATGGTGTTTTGGTGTTTCGGCATCCGGGACATCTAAAGGAAAGTCTCTTGTACTCGTTAGTCCTGAAATCCTGACTCGCGAAACCCTGAAATGAACTTAGCCTCATATATATATATATATATATCGACGCTTCAGAGTTTCGGCTCCCGGATATCCTAGATGCAAGACCTCCTGTCTGCACATATCGTGAAATCCCAACTTGCGAAACCCCGAAAGGAACTTAGTAGATATATGGGTTTCGGTGTTGCGACACCTGGAAATCCGAAGGGTATGAACCCCCATCTTCATACATCGCACAATCCCGGTACGCGAAGTCCCGGTAGGTGAAATCCCAAAGTGGCTTGGTGTGAATAGGATTTTGGGTTTCGGGGTTTGAAGAGTCGAAGAATTTGACTCCCTTGCATTTTGAACTCCCGGTTCTCGAAGTCCCAAAATGCGAAAGGCGCCTATTGGCTCAGCCCGGGGTCACAACCGATGGACACATGGAAGTAAATCCTACACTTGATGCGTGAATTGCACACGACAAATTTTCAACGAAATAAATAGTGAATTGGTTTGGTGAAGGTTCCGATTGAAATACCTAGCCTACGCTATAACCTCGTAGGAATTTGGGAACTCTATCCCTCGATAATGAAGGAGAAAGAAAAAGGCGAAAAATCTTAGCTCCCGTAGTGGGTGTGTTACACTCCTTAAATCTATTCTATGCCCATAGACAAAACAAGAAGGGAAGATGAAATAATGAGATACATGACCTACCTCCTTTCCTTCGGTTGTCCTTGCTTCTCCATCCCCTGATCTTGATGTCCAAGTTCTTGGTGCAAGAGAAATATTGCAAGGAACAAAGCAATACTTCTTTCTTCCACAATATTTTGTTAAGCAAAATAGATCTATCTATAATGAATTAGGCAGAAATAGATATGCATACAATGAACAACATAAGCATGAGAGGAATATGCCAAGTTATATTATATGGAAAACAATAAGTAATTAAGCATTTACAACCTTGATGTCGATGTTGCAACAACTCCTCCAGGCTCTCCCTTCCAACCCTTTTAATGTCACAAAACCAACAATATGATACTCCAAATTTTTTCCTCCTCTTTCACCCAAGAATGGACTTCATTATATAGGAGTTGAGGCATAAAAAACATAGAATAATTTGAGGAGAGGATAGGATCAAATGAGGATTTAGTTGAACAGACAAGATTGACCTTTCCTTGGATAGAGGGTAGCTCAAACCAATTGAAATATCTTGGAAACAACCTCTCAAAATAAGGCATAATGGTTGCAACCACTTCATCACCCCCCTAGAACTGAGCATTGGGTGATAGTATCACTCCCCTAGAACTAAGCAAGGAGCGATGACCAGGGTTCATCCTCCTCTTCATACAAGTAGGAGAATGATGATACTGGAAAAAAAAAGACCAAAAACTCAAGGTGAAAGATAATATTTCGACCTCCAAATGATAGGTTTCCCTTCCATAATGTATAGGGATTTTGACAAACACTCCCACATGGTGAAGAAAGTGCGATACTTAAGTGCAACAAATAGGTGTGTAACAGTTTGATTAGAATTTTTGAATTCATTTTCAATGTTGATTAAGGCTATTTTGTAGATTCAAGACTATGATGCACTTGTAGCTTGGATTGATCTAGTTTATTTCAGTCTTGTTTGTTTTCTTTTAGACACTAGTTGTCTTTGTATGATTCAAAATTACATCATAGACTTCTAAGTCCGATTCTGGTCCAAACCCTCCCAGGGGTTTGTAAAGAGGAATTTGGTTGTAACTCATAAAAGACATCAATAAAATCATTTTGTGGTTTCTTTTCAATTTGAGACTTGTGGTTTATTGATTTTTAGATGTATGTGTTCTTGTATTTATTCATTTAAATTCTTATAAACTTCATCTACATGCACTTTTCTAATGTGATAATGTGATAATAGCATCAGGCCCAAGGACTTATTTATTGAGAGATGATTGATATTTTTGAACAAGCTATAATCCCAAGGTAACATTCTCGCCTATATCATCTAGCCAAATGAGATTTGAAAATGCTTGAGTGAAGATATAGCGATTCCTCACCTCAACGGGCCCAACTCAATACAACTTCTTCCTATGCAAGATTAATTATCATGCCCCTTCCTTGGGATGTTGATTTCGATCGTCATGCATGTAGACTATAGTGACAGGGTTTCTCCCTTGACATCTCCTTCCCCTTGCCTCTTTCATTCACTAGTGTTATGGTATTTCGCCTCTTTTCTTAGCTAGACCCTTGCTAGCATTGTTGCATCTCACTTCTTTCCTTTGCTAGTTTCTCCCTAGTGTGTCACTTCTTTATTTCTTCTCTCTTCTCCTTTGCTCATTTCATGTCCTTCCTTGATATTTTTTGCTGCCATCCCTACTTGCTTGAGGCAAGTTGTTAATGTTTGTGTTGTATGCACATAGATTTCCTTCCCAATAGGATTACAATGTTCATATCTTTCACATGCCTTAGCATGGTCTCATATCACCAACTCCGATGTACACTTCTAACTCTTTTGTTATTTCTTTTCTACATGACATTTTTAGTCATTTTCCTCACATGATTCACATCTAGCTTACTAGCACCACCAAGTGGGCTCTCTTCTATTATATGGCATGCCCAAAAGCGGGCTCCTACATTGTATATATTTTGCTTAAGTAATGTGGGTATCATTCTCTTACCCTATTGCTAGCATTTCATTTAATCAATCACTTTCATGTTCTCTAGTTGCTATTATGCTTTCATAGTAATTAGAATTGATTACATCTTATATTTTTCAATCCAACTACTATTCTATTTACACAGTAGTTAAATTTATTCACATCTTATTTCATAGTAGTTAGACTTGTTTGCCTCCCATACCAACATTAGCTAATTGACATGCATTGTTTGATTCTTGCTCTTCTTTTATTCTTGTCTTTTGTTTGTTTAATATCATTTTTACTTGTGCCTTTGCTATGCATCAATTATTGGTACATGCAAAACTCCACGAGAGCATAAGGTTTTAGACCTAACCAAAACGGGGAATTTCCACACAATGATGGAGCATTAGCTCACGCTACATGTGCCAATGGACACCTCCCCTCATAAATCATTTATTTTCGATTATTATTTCTCTTATTTTCTTTGTCTTCTATCTCTTTTCCACTTGATTCTCCCTCCTTACAACTCGATACTATGCCATCTCATGGAAAGTAGCACTTGCAAGGGGAAATATGTGTCATATGGATTTCGCATTGTGTTAATCACATATGCTTACCCATTAAAGTTGTTGTGGTGTGTTCTACTTATGTATCGTGTCCATGCATGACTTTCCCTTTGATGACTTAGTTACCTCTCATCCTTCATTGTGAAGGATCTTTTGCATTGAAACACTCTCTTGCGAGTTGCTTTGTCTTCATCTAGACATACAACCTCTTAGAGATGTCTAGTGGTTAGGCAATATTTCCCTCTTCGCCTCTATCTTAGTCTTTGGCCATTGGTCATTGATTTGGATTTGTTAGAACCTTTTGGGCATTTTCATACTCTGTGGGACAATTTTGGGGTTTTGAGTCCTTGATTTGGCTCACATTTGATTTGGATGTTGCATTTTAGGTCCTCAATGACCAAAATACATTTTAGGTTGTTTAATTAGGGGTTTAGTTGGTCTAACCCTTCCTAGTTTTCTTGGTGCCAAATGAACCACAACTTCCATGGACTATACCACAATTGTATGTCATAGTTTGTAGAACAAATTGTTGATTTGGGAGGAAAATTAGTAGTATGCAGTCAAAACTTATGGTATGCCTCTCCCATACACAACATTTTGTCCAACGTCTAATCTAACAATTACTTATGCCTTGAGGTTGTTTGTTTTCCTATTTATATCCTTCCTCTCCTTGTTGTAAAGGGTATTTGATTCCTCTTACAATCTTGAAAATATCTTACAGGAACCTACCGAATTAACATTGAATTGTGAACTAGCTCTCTAACTCCTCTTCCAAGATTTTATGATGTATGTTCTTGTCATCTCCAACACCTTTATGTGTATCTCTTGATTTTGATTTGGTTTCTCTTTTGAAGGCTTGTTGCTTTGTCCTAGGTATCTCCATTGGCTTAGTACCCTTCAACACCTTGGATGATTCAACCTCATTACCTTGAGGTTCCAACAAAACGAGGGAAAGAGAGGTACCACTATTATGAGAGCACTTTCAATCACCTTACATCATTTCATTGTTTGATCATTTATATGGTAGATCTAAACGGCATTGCATCAAATATTTGGATCAACTTTATTTAGTAGTAAGGTGTCGTGATGTGTGCAGGCTCATTTAAGTGTAGTAAAGTTCTCTTGGGGCCCTGTGGAAACTCTGACGTTTAGTCCAATCAACTTTGATGCCTAAACACCACTTTTTTTGTATGTGAGTTCCTCCCATTTTCACCTATTTTCATCTTCAACATTTAGGTTAGTTAGCTTACCAAAGGGCATTGGTAAATTTACCCTATTTAGCTTGTCTTTCCTTTATTAATCTATTGTTTAGAGATAATTAAATTACCCTAATTAATCTACAACCCCAGGTCACATAATCAACCCTAAAATCCTAATAAGCCTAGTGACCTTTCCCCTCTTCTTTTTTGTCTCCCTTTTTCTCTAATAGGGTTTCTCCTTTTTTCCCTAAAATGGAAAAACCAATAATGCCCTTGGTATTGTTCCATCAAAGAAAAACAATTTCCTACCCTTCTTATAGATCAACAAGATCAACAAGATCAACAAGTAAATGATTAACTTTGTATCATAATTTAAATAACATTTGTACTAAACATGTTATGCATTATGCTTAAAACCTTAAAGATAATTAATTAAAATCTATGTTTAAATTAAAGGACACTCAATTTATGTTTAAATAGTCTTTCCATGATCTTAAAATCTTTTCAAATTTTATTTATGTAGGGAGAAACATTTATACTCTAACCACAATTCCTTTTTACAAGTCGGTCATACTTGTATCCTCCTTGCTTCTAATTAGGGAAAACGATAAAGATCATTATTGATGAGAATTTCCTTAATTTTGTATTTAGATTTTATAAATTTATTTTTAATAACAAATTTAGATTTTATAAAATGTGCTTTTAATGATAATATTTTAAAACATGTTTGCTTGGTGATCAAGTACTTTAATGTACTTTAATTGTATAAGGAAATGAAAGTTTCTATATTTGTCCATATGGTTAGATTTTATAAATTTATTTTTAATAATAAATTTAGATTTTATAAAATGTGCTTCTAATGATAATATTTTAAAAAATGTTTGCTTATATTTTAAAACATGTTTTCTTGGTGATCAAGTACTTTAATTGTATAAGGAAATGAAAGTTTCTAGATTTGTCCATATGGTTACAAAACATGGTTACAAGTGTTTTGGATAAAACTATATAAAATTTTAGAATTTGACATTTTGATTGTGACACATCACCCATCGCTAGAGAGCAGGAGGAACAAATGAGAGCATACACGAGAAACGTAAGAAGTAAAGTGAGGAGAGGTATAACCTCCTTAAAGGAAAAAGATCGATCAAATTGTTTCTTTCAATTGACTTTCATACTTATTAGTCCCTGCCAAGGCCAGGGACTAATAGCGATGAGTTCATCGTTGACTTTTTTTCCACGAGAAAAAAATGCTCTTTATATTCAAAAGGATATAAAAGTTTACATGGCGGCTTGCTAATACATCAGCTGATCATGCCCATTCCACAATTACATGAATCTGAATCATCTATGTCCTTACAAATACGGCAGTTGTCAAAGCTTGAATATTGCCGATAAGGATCAAATCAAAGCATTATCTTATGTGAAATGCCTTCATGACCATCCTCCCAATATGAAAAGTAAATTTGACTCGGGGGGAGGAGCAAAGCTTTTTTCGAGAGTGAGTTAGCCACTTTGTTTTCTTCACGGTAAATATGCTGGAAGGTAAGATTACTGAAGAGTAGAGTAGCATCTTTGGTCCGTGCCTTCCAGCAATTTAGAGCTGCCACCTGGAGATTCGCCTTTCCATTCAGCCAATCAATGGTGATCTTAGAATCACCTAGGAGGAGCAAGTCATCTGTGTGGCGACTAGCCAAAATGAGTGAGGTCCAAGCCCCAATGAGCTCCGCCTTTGTGTTGGTACCCTGACAGCAATTCAATGTCCAATGTAAACTCGAATGAGAATTAATCTTTATTTTCCCCCCTGCTCCACACTGCGTGCCTCCCAGTTGTGATGCCCCGTCAAACCAGGCCACCGCCCTATCCACAGGGATATGAAGAGGCCGCCTAACAGATGGCTTAGCTTGAAGAGTCCTAACGGATGTGTTTGCAACAGGTATAATGAGAGAGTTGATATGAAGGATGGAAGGCGTCTTGGCATTGAAGAGTGCATCATTTCTGGCCAGCCAAACGAACCAGCAAATGTGAATAGGAAGCATTGAATGAGTGGTAGAATTGCTGATCCAGTGTGGGAAGCATGATAGAATAGTGTTGCCAGTCCACTGATTTGGAATCTTTAATGTCGCTGAGATAGCTGTCCAGAGCGCACGGGTAAAGGAGCAGTGCACAAAAACGTGTAGCGAGGTTTCAATGTCTCGGGAACAAAGCGAGCAATGGCTTGGACCCTCCCAGCCTCTCGTCTGCAAATTGTCCCAGAAGAGTAGTTTGTTTTCCAACATAAGCCAAGAGAACAGTTTGTGTTTTAAGGGGCAAGAGGCCTTCCATCGTTGACTGCCTATTAGTTTAGGCTTGACTATAATTTTTTTTTGAAATTATAATGTTTAACTTAGGAAGTTTATATTAATATATTTCAAAATAAATATATATATATATTTGTCACAATTTGATTGGTTCATAAGTTGAAAGTGTTATTGGCAGCTTCACGTATTCCAATGATTTAATTAATATTTACTTCACTTCTTCCAACTGCCACCCTTCACTTCACTCAAATATGCAGTGTCCTTCTCCACGCAATTTGAATTAATCAGCTGGTTATTGTCATTATCGATATTATTGTATTGTATTGTGTGGAGAGGAAGGTACGCAAACAGGGGCAGATTAGGCAGGGTCGGCAAAGTCGGTGGACTCCGCGGCACTGCCTCCCGCGCCCAACAACAATGGTGGAATGGCAATAGAGGACGCCAAGACAAATGCTTGAAGACGAGGTATGTTCAGGCATATTCAACGTTCAATTCTCTGCATTTTTTTTCAAAACCTAGCATTCAACTCAATTTCATACATAAACCTAGCATCTTTCTGTGGCTGTATAGACGTTTATTTGTCCCTTTCGATTGGCAGCAATGGATACCCAGTCAGGCTCTTCCAAGCCCCGAGAGCCCGAGGAGCAGGTTCTGCCGCCTTCGGAGCAGTTGCTGAAGAGAATCGATGAATTGGAAGTGAGCCATGCGTACTTGAAAGAGGAGATGGCTAAGTTGCTTGACAGTCATGGGGTCGAGGCCGAGGAAAAAGCAGAAGCTGAAGCCGAAAGCAAAGCCGAAGCTGCAGTCGGTGCCGCTGCTGGTACAGGTACTCTCAACTCACAGCCTCGGCCATTCAATAGAAAATCTAGTGAATTGCGGTCCTATTCGCCTGGAAGGGCTCAGTATGAATCTTCTCAACGAAGTCACAGAGTGGCGTCGTCTTCATTGCCCCAGCGATCGCATTCGGTATCACCACAGCGACTAAAATGGTGGAGCCGAACCGGAAAAATGGACACCCCCCGCCTTTGATAGGGAAAGCGGGCAGATATACAGTTTTTATTAAGCCCCCTCCCGTCACTACTGGACCGGCAACTGCCAGTCCTAGGCCCAAGAATGCTGTGGACTTGGAGGCCCAAGCCTCCCCTGCTCCGGCTAGCCCACCAGAGACATTGGTCGGTTCTGTTTTGGGCTCGATTTCTAATGCCGTTGCTAAAATCCAACATGGTAAT
>ML805344.1:388043-401513 GCA_009831015.1 Picea engelmannii
TAGATCTTTTGGGAAATCCACTCTTTAATTTAAACTTTATTGCAATTATCCTAAGAGCTAATTTTTTTGTTTAATTTGTAGTGCAATTTAAGGAGATTTTTCATTGGATTTCAATGTTTAATGCTACTTCTGGAGAAATTTGTATAATGTATAAAAGCATGTTTTTTAAGTTCATTTTATGCATTTATACCATTGTTTTGCTACTTGTACAACGGTCTCACACTTTATAAAGCCATTTTTTTGCATTATGTCCATGCTTGATTAGAGAACATGTATTCACATGCCCATTTCCTTGCTTCAAACTGGTAAGTGATACAAGGCATTGCCACTTTGGAATTTTAATGAATGGTCATGATGAATTTGGGAACATTTAGGAGATAATTTCGAATTGAGGTATGTATGATTTACTCCCAAGTAGATAGAGGAAATAAAAGAGGATAGTTGACATCCATGACTAAGAGAGACCCTTATAAGGAACATGGCATATATTGTCCATCGCATTAAGTATTCCATCTCACTTGTACCCCTAACTTCTTCATTTTTCATATCTATTTCATTCCTATCATGTGGCTTACAATGTCATCTTTCATCTTTTTTTTTTATTTCATGTCCATACATGTAATATTCAAGGAAAGTATCACTGGATTGTATCATAATACATAAATTCTATAAAATAATTAGTTCGAGGAATTTTTACTTAGATAAAATATGTGAGTGCCCATAATTTGCTCAATTTTTTTTGTTATGATCACTACAAATATTTTGGCATATTTATTGTTTGATTTCAACTATTTTTATCATTTTATAGGCTAATATTTATAATCAGGTCATTTATTTCAAATCAATAGAATTAAAGAATGCATTGTTTATCATTTCTTTCCATTTAATTGAATATTGTATTTGTTGTCATAACTTGATTCATTTCAAAAAATGGAGTTTTATAAAAGCATTAATTTTAGCCTCTCAAATTTCACTACTACACTTAAAGTGTAAATAGGTTGGATATGTAAGTGTTTTAGTACACACCACCTCCAATATTCATATTTCTGGCTCGATCGTGATGGGGCCCTTTGTTGGTTCTTAATCCCATTCCCTTCATTCGTTGTCATTGTTCAAGTTTTCTTTCAAATTCATTATGTAGGGATACGGGTGCCTTATTTTCGTATTCATGCATTTGGCCCAAGGTGGTTTATTATCATTCCATTGCTATTCTCAAAGATTAGTTGGACAATCACTTAAAGTTTAGGCTTCGAAGATAGAAGGTCTACTCAAAATGCAAACTTATATGTGGTTTTAGGTGATAAGTATGTTGTAGGGCCTTCTTTCTTGTAAACCTTGAGCAAACTTTATGGAACCTCATGTTGAATCTACTTTGAATTTTGGCATTGAGAGCATATAGGAGCTTGCTACAATTGATGATTGGGATAAATATCAAAGATAGAATAGGATTTTTCCCTTTATGTTTCTCTATTCCCTCACAAAGTGGATGTATCTAATTAGAAGTCTACTGCATCAATATTTTGCTAGTGTCATCTCCATTCAAACTTTATCACTCTCATTTCACATCATCCATTCATTGATGATGTCAAACACATTCTTTACCATCATCATTGAATGTGTTGTACTCTTAATCCCTTATGCCCTTGACCTCTCTATCATAATTAGAATAATCACTCCATCTCAATGGAAAGATCTTCATGCCATTTCAATGGTGATCTTTTCTTAGCTTATTTCCCTTGTGAGGTCAATTCCCTAATTTGTGGATTTTTTCCTAGAAAGTCTGGGCATTTGTTACTTATCCTCTTTGGGAGTGACCAAATATCATATTATGAAACTTAGGATCTCTCAACCTTTTGTAAATGGATTGATGCCATAACCAGTTCGTCAAAATTTCCTTAGTGATTCTTTCCATTCTCAATTGTTCTCCAATGGAAAAAACCTAGTACTAATCCAATGGCATCTCAAATTCCTTCATGTGTTGAAAAACAAACCATTTCCTCACAATCGATTTCTACATGTATCTAATTTTTGGGAAATTAATGTTGTTCCATGCCATCCTTGTATGCCATGGTTCTTATCAAACATCAAACATCAACCTCAAATAGGGATCCGAACATCTTATACAAGTTATCTCAATAATCCTTTGCCTTGGATGTTTGTATATTACCTTTACCCTATCCTTGAACTTTCCAAATTTAATAATGCTTGTTGCTTCCCATGTATATACCCTTACATTGGACTATGATGAATTCATTATTCCAAATATGTCATCTTGAAGTTGTTCCCTTGTTCTCTCGATGGTGCCACTTAATGTGATTCCTCTATTAACCCAAGGGGTCAACTTAGTTCAATAATTAGTGGATTTTTTATGCAATACTTCAATATCTCAAAGTCATATGACATGATAATTTATCATCTTTATTTTCTCCAACAAGTGACTAATGAGTTTGATTTTTCCTTTATTAGAAGGTGAAGGGAGCTTGTGGTTGATATTTTCACCTTTTCCTTCAGAACAATTTATTTATCATTGATCGTCAACCAAATCTATGCCATAAAGGGATGGAGTGATATCTAGTGCCCTATGAGGACATAATTGATAGTTGTTTCATCATTTAGGTACTCAAATCCATGCTAGCCAAAGTAATTAATAAAAATCTCGACTACCTTGCATGCCTACTCATAACAAGAGAAAAAAGATATGTTGTTAGTGAGACCATAGAAGTGAAGAAATAAAAGGGAATTGAGTAGTCCATGCGATCGATCATTGTAATATGCCTGATTTCCCCCCCAAAAAATAGAACCATTTTTTCCATATTATCTTAACAAATTTTACAACTCACGTCAAGTTATGGGACATGATAACAACAACCATCATACCTAGAAAAGGATTAAAAAGAAAAAGGAAGATAATTAATCATTCATAGAGTTCAAATTTTTTCATATTCTAAGACCCTTTTCCTAATCATGATCAAAATAAATAATCAAATGATAGAAAAGGTAAATGCATTGCAAGAGATGGCAAGAACAAGAGGGGTAACAATCTTTTAAAACCATCGTCTTGTAAAAGGATCCAAAGCATCAATTGTCTCAAAAGTTTCCTCACCAAGCACTTCCAACAATGTGACCTCCTTTTGAAAGTTGTTTTATCAAGGAGTGCAAATTTTGTTGGACTAATCGACATCAAGTCCTTTGTTGCGTAAGTATATTTGACAACACAACACAAGTGAAATGGAAATTTGGTGCACTGTATTAATAATATTCTCAATAACTTTCTTCTAGTGTTCCTCCTTAAGGATTGGAGTCATTCTCTCTTCCAAAAAGATCAACCATGATAATTAGGGATATCAAAGTGGCATTTTGTAGAGTTGTCTCTATTTTGACAAAAGACAATACCTATTCCATTATTGATGAACTCTAATATTTGTTTGTGAGGATATCTCTTACGGATGTCTTGTTGACCTATTCTTACCACTGGGCCATTTTCCTTGTAGCAATGACTAGAGAATAGCTACCTTTTCTAATTAATGATAGATTTGTGTTTGCATTCAATCCTCCTTGATTACCTAGTCTTGAGAGAGAAAAGTTGAGCTTTGCATTGTTAGTCGAGTTTAGAATTAAGATCAATTCTAGATCCATGCATGCCTACATATTTTATGCACACTCTTGATAGTGACTATGTGAAGCCTATATTAAGGGTTACAGTTTGAATAAGGAAAAAGACACTCCCATGGGAAAAGACAAAGCAGATATAGCATTAGCTAGATATATTATGACCTCAGAGGTTGTAGTACTAGATCAAGAATTTAAACAAAATTTCCTTAGACATTCTTAACTTCATGTAATGTGTGTTTTGGTGGCACCCTCATTGTGTAAGGGAAAAGTGCATGATCTTAAAGCATATTATATTTTTTTTTATTAACTGAACAACCTTCAACTACATTTAACAAGTTGATCATATCATTTACTAAAATGAAGACAACTACTTAACCAACATAAATTTAGGGGGATCATTTCTAGATCTTAAAGTGTCAAATTATTTGGTTGAGGACATTGAGTAGTGCACCTCAAATTGATATTTTGGGTCTCTTTAGTGATATATGAGTTGTCATGCATGGTTACCATTCATAGGATTGATCAAGTTATAATTCAATTGCAAGGCTTTCAAATCCATTTCGACTAGTAATAGTGACTAAAGCCTTGATAACTATCAACACCAAGCATTAGTCCATTATGATAGGTGACTTTATTGACTCGCATATTGTGCTAGTTATCATGGACTATTCAAACATCATTTAAGGTGTTTCCTTGATTAGTTTAAAAAAGAATGATGTTATTTTGCATTGAAATCCACTTCGATCTTCATTAGTTAATGTGACTAGACCTAGTCTTGCTTATGCCTAACAACAAGGTTGAATAAAAGTTGGTATTTATTCAAGCATTCTACCTCAAGCAAATCAAGAGTTTTATTTTTGTGGAGGGTTCTCATGATCTTGATCAATATATTTCATAATTTTCAAGATGGTTTCACCATTGATTCCCGGGGCACTATTAGACAAATATGTTTGAGAAAATTACCTCATATGTTCATTTTTTTATTTTTTGGATAGCTTTATGAGTTTCTTTCATCTATATTTACTTGTACAATGTATCCCTCTTGTACAATACAATTTAAACAAGGTCAAAGACATTGTTATAAACATAACCATCATATGTATTCTAATGCATGTCATTTTAGAATTGGACAATATGGATACCCACGCCTATTGATCCTAACCATTACAGCCACTTCATGTACACATGTATCATAACTATTGTATATGTTTATTTTTTTGATAAATTGTTTCCTTTAATAATTAATATAAATAGTAAATTACATACAAGCATTTTATACAAAGAAAATGGTCTCTTAAGCAACCACCACAAAAAAAGAAGCAAAATAGGATTGTTTTGGTTACAAAATTGCCCATCACCAAAACACAACCACTTGGGCGTACAATAGTCCATACCCATGTCAATGCTACTGCATTTAACAAGAAACAAAGTCTTGGCCACTACAGGATTTTGAAGGGGACACCACCAATGAAACATCCAAACAAAAATTTCAACCCAATCACCTTTTGAAATGGTCTCTCTTGCATCCACTAGTTGTTGTTATGGATTCTTTTGCATGGTTGGATAGACTCTATTTATTTCCACATTAACATCCAAATTATCACATTATTGCATCCTCCATAACATACAAAGAAACATCTAGAGAAATGGCTCGATTAATGTCTAGTTTCAAGTCCATCAAAAATATCTTTTGTAAGCATCCTAAAGTGTAAGCATGTATTGGAACACTACATGATGTTGTAAGTAGAGACCCAATAAATTTCCAATGTTCCTGACTTCTTAAAATTCCCTCCTCTTCAAAGTCATTGGCTATGGAAGTTTTTGCACCAAACTAATATTTTGATAAAACCCACTCCTTTGGGGATAGGCCCACATGAGAAAGAGATCCCAATGAGATGAAATCTTGGGAGAGTTTTGTTAGATTAAATCGCCCATCCTTGATGGGAAAACAAACTCTCAACAAGAAGAAGCATGGTTTTTTAGAATGAGAAAATATTTACAACTCCATAATTATTTAGGGAACATGGAAGCAAGAATGACCATTTTCAATCTCATAAGTTAGGATTCTTTGTTATGTGAACATTGTGTGCAAGTGAAGAGAATCATGGAAAAACATGGAGTAAGTTAATTAGTGGACAAATTGAACGTATTTTTTATTTAAATTCTTCTCCAAATTTGGTAGGAATCTTTTTTAAAGTTACAGTTCCACTTGATTGATGGTAACTTTGACCATGCAACTTTTTCCTTAGATGTTTTGGCCCATTTAAAAATGGTCTAGATCATTGGAATTTTGAAAAAATGAGTAGATCAAGGTGGAACTTTGCCTCATTGGAAAAAAACAAACTCATAGGAAATGGTGAGTTTCTCCACTTATTTACTCACTCCAAAAAATATCACCTTGAACAATTTAAGAAGTATTTTGAGTAGAAATATCTATATGAGAACATTTTTTTTAAGATTAATGACTATGCGTATCATTCCACAAACAACACTATCATTGAGCATATACAACCTCAGTGCAATCCTAAATTAGTTGGGGTTGATATCATAGTTTTCACAAACAAAGGCTTTAGAAAATAAAGAGGTAAAAATCTTACAACAATATGTTGCTAAAAAATTGTAGATATAGGCTCTAGCATATTGACCTAATAATAATAAACACACAAAAAATATAACCCACTAAGAATAAAACTTCATTAAGATATTACCACAACATCAATTTCATTGGTGATATATGGTTCCTCTTAGGAACACTCCTATCTTGGTGGTTGGAGTTGTCTTCAAACATGGTTTGTGGGGGAGGTTTATGTGGCAAGAAATTCTAGCAAGGGTGTCACAAATTAAATACACAAAGTCATATAGTTCATTCATCCCAATCTTAAGAATGGTAAGATAATTGCTTGATTCCTTTTCTCGGTCCTGCAGAGAAAAGATGTGTTTCGTTACTTCCACATTATACAAACACTTATTTTATTATTAGCTTCAATGAATTTGATCTCCATTTGCATCTTCTAGTATTTGGGCTGCTTATTCAAATTAGACAAGTTGTCCTTAAGGGAGGCCACTTTCATTGCATAGGGGGCCACATTGTTATACCACAATTTTCCACATCACTTGCATTTGTGAGATGGCTTAGTCCTTTTCCCTAGATTGCAAATGTAAATCCCATCTTCCTGCACCAAACTCATCTAAAAAACAACATTTTTGTTTCCATTCGCAGGTCACCAGTGTGCAAACCATAGACATTTGCGCCTTGCTAGTTTGCAACCCGTGGATGCCCTCAAAAAATATGAAAAAATAAAATAATCCACATTTTCGAGCACATTTTTCGATTGAGCTCGTTCCCAAACTCCCATGGGCCCGTAAACAATGGAATTCAACTACCTCAACCCCTTGAGGATGGTATAAAGGCACCTTTGAGAACATGGGTGAGGGGTGAAAACCTAGGTGCAATATTATGCTGATGAATTTTCAAGCTTCCTTATTTACCTTAATCCTCTAAGAAGCATCCCTTTGTTCTAGAACTTGCTTTCCAGTACTCCTTCTTCTTCCATATATGACCATAGAGTATGTTCCTGTCCATTTTGGGTCATCCGAAGAAGGGCCATCTTTCTTAGTTGATGCTTGAAGGACCAGTGGAGGAACCTAGGTGGTTGGCTTTGAGGCAATGCCAACGATTCGAGTCACGTTTTAACTACCCACTTTTACCATTTTCAATAAAAGAGTTTGCTTTCCCTCCATACATGTGTAAATTGATTTCAATATGTTGATGTATGTTATTTTTCTTCATGTACTTGAATATTTTCACATTATATGTATGATTCGAATTCATAAATACATTGTTGCAACACAGACTTGGTCTTCTTTTCCAGGTTGATACCAGTGGAGATCATGAGAAACATCAAAGGTGGCGAGCAAGGATCGACATCAGATGTAGGATACAAGGTGTGAGGCCTGTCCTTCTCCCTCTCTCTTTCTCTCATCAAACTAGTTATTTTCTCATAGCATTGTTGTGTGTGATGGTAGGTTTTGTCTTTTAGATATGGTATCGCTCTATTGTGACATGACCCAAGGTCACAAGGAAAAATTCCCGTAACAGAATTGGCGACCATACTGAGGATATATTCTCCTAGTTTGGATTGGTCTTAGGGTGTCTTGTGTTTTCTTTGATTTCTGTAACTTTTCCTGTTTTCTAGGATTTATTTTCAAAGCATTTCCCATCTAGAAACTTTGTCCAAAGTTTATG
The DNA here is from genome assembly GCA_009831015.1 of Picea engelmannii. NCBI lineage: Eukaryota > Viridiplantae > Streptophyta > Pinopsida > Pinales > Pinaceae > Picea > Picea engelmannii. The sequence continues at coordinate 395,902 of ML805344.1, forward strand.
GAAGCCTCCTTCTGGATTGGATTTTTTTTTTTTTCAAGTTTTACTGGTGCATCCGAGTTTTGTCCCTTTATGAATCATGGATATCCGTGATTTTCATTTGTATTACCCACGGATATCCACGAGTCCTAGTGTACATAGTCGCATATATGTGTAAGAATTGGAATTTTTTAGCCTTTCTCTCAATTTTGGAGGATCTAGTTGGTTCTTCAGTATAATCTGAGCCTTTTGGGTTTGCTTTTGCTTTTGCTTTTTGTGTTAAGTCTTTGAAAACTTTGGAATCATATAAAAGATCTTGCCTATAGTTAGGTTAGTCTTTTGGTTATAAGCTTATTTAGGTTGATCGAAAGGTCATTCATGTGTAGTTGGGATGAGTTTCCAGTTCAATTGTTGTGTTTCAGTGATTCTTGATTGTTCTCTTTCTTTCTCTTTACCTTCTTCCATGTGTTCATAAAAGAAAAAGAAAAATTTCATCTCATTTGCATTTATTTTCTTTTAGTAACAGAAAAGAAAAAATTGCTTGTTTGCTGGTCATTCTTCTCTAATTCCCTTGTCTCTAAATGTTTCAAGAAAATAATTTTCTTACTAGAACTCGGGTCTTTAGGCATGTTGCTTGCTTTGGTAGAAATAAAAAGAAAATGAAAAAACCTAGTTTTTGCTAGTTAGGTCTCTTTCTTTCTTTGCATTGTTTGCAATGTTATTTAAAAAAATAAAAAGATACCAACATAGGAAAAAATTGCATTTCAAGGTTTGAAGGATCGTTCATGCATTTTGTTTTTTGAAACTCTTTTTCATTGAAGAATTAGTGTAAAGTTTATTTGTCATTTTTCTTATAAGTTTCATATTTTGCAAGAGTTTCAAACAACATCGGTTTCACTCCATACCCTTTGAGTAAAAATAGTCGCTAAAACGAACGCTAAACTTAAAATGTACTAGACTATGTTTCTAGGGTTAATATACTAGTTTAGAGTTAGGGCCTTGGTTTAGGTTGGAGAGTTAATTTCTCTAAGGACAAAAAACAAACATAGGAGTCTGATCTAGGGAGAGGCTCAAATCCAACTATCGTATAAGTATAGTTGGGAAGCTCCTCTAACATAGGAGTCAACATGAGGTCGCGTAAAGGAGAGTCGAGGAGATATCCCCTCCAAATCTTAACTGAGCGTAGTGGAGAGATCATATATTGGGGGCTTTTCCTGAAGTGATACCAACCCATCTGGCGTCAGTCCTCTGGAATATTTTTGGGCTCAGTTACCCTACCCAGACATTCGATCCTAACTTTCAACTGTACCCCTTAGACATTGACTGCGAGTTGGTGACCTTAGTTTCTTTTCCTAAGGATCTTAGAGGTGACTGCGAGGGTTTTTCGTGGTACCTAGGGAAAATTTCATATCACACTTTTCAGTACAACTAGAGGGTTCCCCGCGAAGCATGGGTGCTTGCAACAGATAAGGTTGTTTAGTGGAGGTCGGGATAATTGCTTCTCACTCCTTTGTTCACTAATTCACAGGGCTTAATCAACCCATGCCTTCGTCCAGAAGGTCCCTTCCCACTTTTTCATTCCTTTGGACTCAGGACCTCATCCACCTGGGCTGAAGTTTTGGAGAAGTTGTTTTCTTGCGATGTTTCTCTTAGGAACTTTTATTGGGGTGTTGCTTTGTATAGTTGGCCTTAGTTTGTTTCAGTATCATTGTTTTTGGATCATTGTTTCAAAGTGGTCAACCAACCTCTCTGCTAGTCAGGAAGGACTCTGGATTTTCTCTTGAAATTGTGGAGCTACCTCTTAGAAGGCATGGGCTTTTATACCACTGGTTTTCCATAGTTAGTGTGTGAGACTTTTTTGGACGTAAATAATCCCACAAGGGATGAACCTGTGCATAAGAATGATTTGGAAAATTTTCTTGAGGATATCAACCAAGGAACCCCTGCCCAAGGGGATTCTTTTACTTTTCCTATTTTTGGAAAGGTTGGTTCCCCCTTGATGGCCACTTTGAACATTCCTAGGTTGAATTTAGGACAATCGGTTTGGTTGTGGGCCACTTCGAATGTCTCGAATTCTCTTGATGCTTCTAAAATAATCACCTTATGTTAAGGGCATCATATGGATTTTGATCCTTCACCTTATACATCCACCAAGTTTACTCCTTCTCCTTCTCCCTCTTCTGGTGAAAGCCTTTCTACTAGTAACCAAAAGTCTAAAAAGAAGAGGAAGAGTAAGAAAAAGAGTTCACCAACCTCTGCTAGTCATTTTGGGGACTATCACCAGCCTCTGTGAGTCATGTTGGGGGAAAGAAACCACCCTCTGCAAGTCATGTTGGAAGTAAAATTCTATCCACTTCTAGTCATATTGGCATTGAGTCACCAACCTCTGTGAGTCATGTTGGACTCCTGTCACCAACCTCTGTGAGTCATGTTGGATTCCTGTCACCAACCTCTGCTAGTCACATTGGAGACGTGTTACCAGCCTCTACTAGTCATGATGGGGGAAAGCAACCATTCTTTGCGAGTCATGCTGGGAGAAAAAGTCCAGTCACTACTAGTCATACTAGCGTAATATCAACAACCTCTATCATTCATGTTGGATATCAGCTACTAGCCTCTGCAATTCATGATGGGAGCATGTCACCAACCGTTGCAAGTCATGTTGGGGGCATTGATACAGTTGAGAAGCCTAGACATATAGGAGGTAATCCCAAGTTCCGTTGTAATATTTGCAAAGGAGATCACCTTACTCATTTGTGCCCTGCTATTGTCTTTGTAGGAAGAGCATGGTCCTTGTCTGAAGGCCCTTCTAGTTCTAAGTCACCTTTGGTTTCCCAAAAATCTTTTCAATCGTTGGTTGATGCAGTGGTTGTGCCGATGCAATTTTCAGCCGACACCACTCTCGTTTTGGAGGGTGATGCATCTATTGACCATATTGTCACAAATCATATTAAACTAGTGGTTGAGGAATTGGTAACGTTGATGCAATCTTCAGTCGATCCCACTCTTCTCTTGGAGAGTGACCAGTCTTCCAAAGTGGTTGAGTCGGTGCAATCTTCGATCGATCCCACTCTTCTCTCGAAGAGTGACGAGTCTAAGGAAGTGATGTCGCTGATGCAATCTTTGGTCGATCCCACTCTTCTTTTGGGGAGTGATGCATCTTTCAACTGTGTCTTTAGAATTTCCAATTCAGTACCTTATGAACAAGGGGGCATTCCACTCTCTTTTAGTACACTCCCTCCAAGTACTAAAATGGTTTCCTTTGATTGGAATGATATTGTGGAGCCTCACCTTCCTTCTTCTACACCTTTCGAGATAACTATTCTAGTTGAATCTATGTTGAAAGGTGTTCGTCAATGTATTGTAGATGAAGGATCCTCTGTAAGTATTTTATCCTCCTCGGCTTGGTAAGATTTGGGTTCTCCCAAGCTTGTGTCAGTTAGTAGTGAGTTGCTGGATTTCAACATAAGACCTAGTGATTTTTTGGTGATTCTTCCTCGATTTCCTATTACCTTAAGTGGGAATATTATTCTAATCAATCTGTTAGTGGTGCTAGTCCCTTTAGACTTCAATATACTTCTTGGGCATGATTATGTTTATGCGATGAAGGTTGTGGTGTCTACACTCTTTCATGTGATGAATTTCCCTCACAACAGAAGCATTGTCACTATTGATCAGATTCCATATGATAATCATTATCCTAGTTCGATTTCAGCTCAGTTTTCCCCTTTGTGTGTTCCTAGTGTTCAAGTAGACTCTTCCCCACCACGGGTGAATTATGTGGTGTCTTATCCTTGATGTTCAATTGCTCTTGAGATTGCATCTTTACAGTCATGTTTTCCCTCTCGAGACAAGGTCTAGGAAATTGATCGGGTGTTTTATCCAATGGGAGCATGGGAGCCCTTCCTTTCCCCCATTGTCTCGAGTAATTTGGTGTTTCCTCTTGAGTCTCATCTTACTGTTTGTAATACCTTGAGCCCTGGTGTTTGTGTGTTGTCGAGCCCCGGGTTCATGGATGTTGAGTTGCCTTCAGATGAGGCCATCCTTGAAGCTATGATTCTGGATCCTCAACCTCTTCTTGAACTGGAAGCTTTACTGGTTGGTTACCAACAAAACCCTTGGCTTGAGCCTAACAATGGGGTCTACCTAGAGAACTAAAATGCATAAGTCGCAAGGTTGTGCGGTCCTCTATACATACTATACTTTTAGGGTTTCTTGTTTTTGAGTTTTGTATCCCTTAATACTTGTTTTTATCAGAGGTTTCTATATTGAACTTATTAACTTCTTTGTGATTGTTTTTGGTATTATATACAAGACTTTGAAGACATTTTTTTTTGGTACATTTTCGTTCCATGTTGATCCGTTCTGACAGGTAATGATCTTAAAACTGGCATGTAGGTTAGATTTTCCCATTTATGAATTTTTTCATTATCATTTTCCTATTTCATTTTTCCTTAGGATCGACCCCATTGAGTTGTGATGTGAAACCTTATCTATTGTTTAGAAGTGTCATAATTCATGTGGTAGATCCTACCTTCTATGGGTGTCCTAGTTTAGAACTTCTTTGTATTTTGGAGTTCATGTTGCAAGTTTTCTATTAGGCTTAGAAGTCTTGTTTAGTCCCGCCATGAATTTGTGTTGAAGCAACATATCTTCCTCTCAATAATTTTCTGACCATTACCTACAGGACTCCCCCTACCACACGTTGATACTTATATCAACACCTTTTTCTGATTCTTCAGCAGGTATTGTGTCCTTTACTGGCATATAGGGTAGGTTCATGTTCACCTGCACAATGCATTTATTTGTATCACTGACATATCTGTCATAGGATCCATCCCATTTGTTCACAATATCATACCTTCAAACTACTTTAAAAGTGTCGTTTACGAATGGTAGAGCTTACCTCTTCATGGGTGTCCTAGTTAGTACCTCACTAGCCTTTTGACACCCATGTTGCAGTCTTTTTCGTAGGCTCGGAATATCTGTGTAGTCCCACCAAGCCTCATTATTTCCTCTCAATCTCTTGCTGGCTAACTTACCCACTTGGATTCCAAAAAAAAATTGAGTTGTAATTGCATTGCATATTAACCACTCATGCTTCTGGGCCTAATGTTGGATTCAACTTTCCATCATTGAACCATTTTCTTATGAATTCCTACCAATTTTGCTCGCCTTGCAATTTATTCATTTGTGACTCGACACCTTTATCCCTGGAGGAAACATCCCCTTAGTGTCCTTATCGTACACATGCTTCCTTTCATTAAGCATCGGTATGTTCATTACGTTTTGGAACTAGTTTTCTTGCCCATGACACTCGTTTCCTCCACTGTGCTATAACATTCTTTTATTCCTTTTCAGGCTTTAATAACATGAAAAAGACAAAAAAAATAAAAATAAAAATAAAAAGAAGGGGGGAAAGCATATATCTCTTTTGTTGGAAGCAGTCTTGTCACCCTTGAACAAAGAAAAATCTTTGAGTCAATGTCTCAATATTTTGGGTTTAGTATGGCTTTAGGATACTTTTTCTCATTTTTTAGTATAATATCCTTCTGTTGGTTATTCTTCCAACCATATGGAGCATATGACGATGCCTCTTGTATCACGAATATATCCCATTTTATAATTCATGTTGC
>ML805345.1:8723-47121 GCA_009831015.1 Picea engelmannii
ACTCCACTGGGGAAGAACTAAAAATTGATGATTTCATGTTTTCTTTCCCCTAAAAAGAAAGTTCGAATTTGAGAAGAAAGTAATGTTTAGAGGTTGATTAACTCTGTACATATTGTTTTCAGACTCGCAAAATTAAAAAGTATATATCTAAAAAAAAAAAAACCAAAAAGAGTTATGGCTCCCAAGAAAGTTCATACTCGATCTCACCCAAACCCAGAACCTGCGTTAGTGGTAGATAACCCCGAAAATTTGCTCAGGCGAAAGACCTTAGCTCTCGGTTCAATGAGTCATATTCCCTTTCATAAGTATCCTTCTTTTTCCGAGAAGCCGACTACCTCCATAAAACTTGATCTCGATACTTTTCCACAAGGAAGTCGGGTTAGAACACGGTCTGACAGCTTTGTGACAGAAATCATTTTCGACCCAACTGTTCTGCAACCCCGAACTCCTGAATTTCTATCCCCCACGACTAAATTGCAGATCACTCTCTCAGTACCATCCAGTCCCTCTTCATCCTCGTCTTCAGCCGCTACCTCGCCGACCATCTGATTCATCGCCCCACCTCCTCCACCCATCATGGAAGCTCGATATGCTCCTCTGGTATTAGCTTCGCTGCTACATGCAATGCCCCAAGACTATCAAACTAGACTTCCACAGTTTGATGCAACAGGAACCTTAAACGCCCAACAACATGTTGACAAAATGAATGACTATTTTGACCTGCAAGAAGTTGATGAGGTTGACATTCAAATGCGACTGTTTGCATAGAGTTTGACGGGTGATGTCAAGAAATGGTACAAATCTTTACCTGTCGCCTCAATCCCTAACCTTGTTGCTTTTCAAAGGAGTTTTCTTGATAGATGGGAGGTAAAGAAAAACCCTCTCCAGATATTGTCAGAATACGAGAGTATAAAAAGAAATCAAGGTGAGACGGTACAGGATTACTGCACCCATTTTAATAACCTGTACAATGCAATTCCAGCTGAAATCAAACCTCCACAAGGCCTAGCGTTGATAAAATTCCCTGATGGTTTTGATGTCGATATGTCATACCAATTAAGAGAAAGAAATTCTACCACCTTGGCTGACATGCAGAGAAGTGCTATAAGTGTGGAGGCCAATCTATTGGCAAAAAGGGCATGATAGAGGTCCGAAAGGAGAGTCACAATCAAAGAAGAACCTTCCACGTCAAACACAGATTCCAAATTGGATTCTTTGGCCCGAACAATGGAACTAATGCTGGAAAGAATGACCTTGTCAGACAAAAATCCTCCAAGGGAGAACACACCTGCTCCTCAGGTTCAGAACCCCAATTTCAGGAGAAACCCTCCTCAAATCAGACAGAGAGATCCTAGGGATCAAAGAGAGCAGAGGGGCCCAAATCAGAAGATTAGACCTCCCCTGCAAGAAAACTATGCTAATGAAGGGGGGGAAGTGATTAAGGAATTGGAGGACACTCACATAAACCTCATGGGCGTTCACGACAACGAAGCTATCTTTCTTACCCAAGAAGAGCAGGAACTATTTCTTCTAAATCAAACGAAAGTATGTGAAGAAGCTGAAGACGCAGAACAACAGGCCTTTGAAAATGCTATTTTGGAGGTACACCGTCAATACAATCTGCGGAGTAAGAAGACAGAAGGGAATTCCCCAAAAAAGATGACCGAAACACAGAAGGTAGCTGAGACCAAGAAGACCCCTGAGCCACCTACTGAGAAGACTCCGGAGAAAACTACTACTGAGAAGACCCCTGAGAAGAGTAAAGTCGACGCTCCTGTGAAGAAAAACCTCACCATTCTAAAAAGGCCATCACAGCTCGAGGTTTCGCCTATTAATCCACCGAGTACTTCTGAGCAAAAGAACTTGGGGGACAAACCAGAAATGATGACCCAAGGCAGAGCTCCTACACCTTTTAGCCTGGAGGGGGAGTTGGCCAAAATAAAAATTCCCATCCCACTTACAGAGTTGATGAACAGAGGCGGTTATCGTTCACAGGTGATTAAAGCGCTGGCCATTGAACCTGACATAGGCACGAAGGCCTTAACCATTGGATCAACAAGTCATTTAGACACTGTGAACCTTACTGATGATCGACCTGAGCTTCTTTTCGGACCTGAAGTAGATGGTCGAGATGATACTGGTGAGTTCGCTACTTTTTACATCAGTCTAAACATACACGACTTGATCTTGCATAACGCTATGCTGGATTCAGGTGCCTCCCACAACCTGATGCCTAAAGAAGTAATGGAGAAACTGGGACTGGAGGTCACCAGACCATACAAGGATAAGTTGAATGTTTCTATCTCGGTCTTGGGGGGATAAGTTGAAAGGAACCCTGCAGTTGGATATGTCTTATGCCACTATCCCAGTGTTTGGGAAACAGAGGAGGCTATACAGAGAGACGTTGATGAAGTACATGGTCAGTAGTAAAGAAAAACCACACAATTATCCCCTTTACTCTGCGCATTCCGATTTAGATTTTTTTATCTTGTACAATGATGGTGACACGGGAGAGCAAGATACTCAGCTGATGGAAGACACATCTAGTCAAGATGAAGGCCAAGAAATCATTGAGGTAGCAAAGATGAAGAACGTGATAAATGAAGAGTTACCCGCTGATTTCTGGAGCATGGATTTTGATGGAGCTGTGAGTAAAGAAGGAGCAGGAGCTGGCGTCTGGCTGCATAATCACAGAAACAGGTATTCAGAAAACCATTCTTACAAATTAAATTTCCAGTGCACTAACAATGTTGCCGAGTATGAAGCTTTGATGCTCGGTCTAAAGCTTTTGAAAAAGGTTGGAGCTAAACAGATTATGGTAAGAGGTGATTCTGAATTGATAATCAAACAAATCAAAGGTGAGTATGTTGCTAAACACCCACGTCTTAGAGCTTACAGGAATGTTGTTCTTGATGCTTTAAAGTGTTTTACTGAAGTTGATTTGCAGGTAATGTTGATAGGACATAATATTCTGGCAGATGGATTGGCCACCTCAGCAGCCACCTGTAAGATTCCTTTCCACCCGACTCGTCCATATACTGTTGAGGTGAGAGGTAGGCCAACCATTCCTGACAATATCAGGTACTGGAAAGTGTTTGGTAATGATGACCAAATTGAAGATTTTCTGCAATGCAAAAATGATTTTGAATGTACAAATATAGATTTAGAGAATGAAGATGAAAATGTAAATAATTCTGATTTTGAAATTGATAGTGTAAATACCATAGATTCAGGAGAATTAGGCGATGACGAAGTAGATGCTGGCGTTTTACAGTTGAAAAGCAATGTTTTACCTAGAGGCATAGTTCCTTTAGAAGACTTGTTTGATTCTAACGACGTGGCCAAGAAACCAAAAATCGAAGCCCATGGGAAAGATGTAGAAGACTGTAATATAAGGACTGAAGAGAAACCTAGGATGGTCAAACTGTCTAAATCATTACCCCTAGAGCAAAAACTCAAATACATTGAGCCGTTCAAAGAATTTTTGGATGTTTTTGCCTGGAGCTGTGAATATTTGAAAGCCTATGATACCAGCATCATACAACACAAGATTCCAATAAAAGAAGACCAAAAATCGTTTAGGCAGAAACTTAGGAGGATTAATCCCAAATTGCTCCCTCTAGTAGAAAAAGAAATCAATAAAATGTACGATGCCAAAATCATAGTCCTGCTACGTTTTTCCAAATGGGTTTCTAATCTAGTTCCTACACGTAAGAAAACCGGGGAAATCAGACTCTGCATAGACTTCCGAAATATGAATAAAGTCTCCCTGAAGGATAATTACCCTTTACCGAAAATGGACCACATCCTACAAAGAGTGGTCGGGTCTAGTCGAATTTCTCTGCTGGACGGTTTCTCAGGTTACAATCAGGTCTTAGTTCACCCGGACAACCAAGAAAAAACCACTTTCACCACACCATGGGGCACTTTCATGTATGTGAAAATGCCTTTTGGTTTGATGAACGCAGGAGCCACATTCCAGAGGGCAATGGATATTGCCTTTGTGGAAGAATCAGGTAAGTTTATTGTTGTCTATTTAGATGATGTGACTGTGTTTTCCCAATCTGATGATGAACACCTAAGGCACCTCAGACGAGTCTTCGAGAAGTGTAGGAGGTTTGGGATTTATTTAAATCCTAAGAAGTGCCTTTTCGGGTTAGAAGAAGGAAAACTGATAGGACATATCATCTCAAAGGAAGGAATCAAAATAGACCCTAGTAGGATCGAAGCTATACTAAATTTGGAACACCCAAGAAACCTCAAGGAACTACAGTCTTTTATCGGAAGAATTAACTTTCTGCGAAGATTCATTCCCAATTTGGCAGAACTCCTCAGGAACATTACAAACATGCTTAAAAGGACGTAAAAATAAAATGGGACTCTGAGTCCAGACAATCTTTCGAACAAGTCAAACGAGCACTTACAGAAGCCCCTATCTTGATCAGTCTGGATTTTACTAAGGATTTCTATCTCTTTTCTTTCGCATCTGAACATACTATAGCAACAGTGTTACTACAGAAGAACAACAAAGGGTATGAACAACCCATAGCTTTCTTTAGCAAAGCATTAAGGGACGTTGCTCTGAATTACAAGATAATGGAGAAACAAGCATCTGCTTTAGTAAAAGCCATAAAAGACTTCAGGGTCTACATTCTCCATTCCCACACCATAGCTTATGTTCCGAACGTGGTAGTAAAGGACATCTTAACACAGGACAATCTGGATGGAAGAAGAGGAAAATGGATTGCTGTTATTTTAGAATATGATATAGAGATTAAGCCCACGAAACTAATCAAAGGTCAAGGACTTACCAAATTAATGGTTGAATCTAACTTCCATGCTCTTGACATTAATTTTCTAGATGTGGAAGATGAACAGGGTGAAATGGTGACTCCAAACGTGAGAGAGGTATTTCTCAACTCTCCATGGTATGCAAACCTTATATTCATTTTACAAAATTTACAAGCTCCCCGTGGTTTGACTAAGACTAAAGCTAGATTTTTGAAGTTGAAAGCTTTGAAATTCTGTATTCTAGAAGGCAATTTGTATTGGAAAGATCCTGCAGACATTATGTTAAATTGTTTACTGAAAGATGAAGCTGATAAAATCTTGCAAGAGTTTCATGTAGGAGAATGTGGGGGCCATTTGAACTGGAAGGTCACAACCAACAAAATACTCAGAGCTGGATTCTATTGGCCCACCCTGTTCGCCGATGTGCATCAGAAGGTAACAGCATGTCACCAGTGTCAAGTGTTTGAAGGTAAAAGGAAACTCCTTCCTCTACCTCTGAAGCCAATCTCAGTTGAGGCCCCTTTCCAGCAATGGGGGCTCGACTTCATTGGAGAAATACACCCACCTTCTTTAGGCCAACACAGGTGGATTCTTACTGCCACCGATTATTTTACCAAATGGATCGAGGCAGTACCAAGCAGGAAAGCTACTGACTCTGTTATTATTAACTTCATTGAAAATAATATTTTATCTCGTTTTGGTTGTCCTAGAAAAATTATAACTGACAATGTGGCTACCTTTCGGTCGAAGAAACTCATAGATTTCTGCAACCAATATCATATCGGTTTGGGGCATTCCACAACCTACTACCCTCAGGGGAATGGGCTAGCGGAATCTTCAAACAAAACTTTGGTAAATATCATCAAGAAAACATTGCAGGAAAACAAGAAATCATGGCACAATAAGTTGGTGTTTGCTTTATGGGCTGACAGGCTGACCACCAAAAGGTCAATTGGTATGTCACCATACCAGCTGGTCTACGGTGCAAAGGTAGTTTTTCCTACTTCTTTGGGGGTCCCTATCATGAAGTTGCTTCAAGAGGTACAGGCTGAGCCAAATGATTCACAGAGAAGGATCAACCAGATGATCCAGTTGCAGCAGTCTAGGTAGGATGTTTTCAACAAAACACAGGTCGTCCAAGAAAACATCAAGAAGATCTTTGACAAACGAACCAAAGAGGATGACTTTGAGCTAGGAGATTTAGTGTTGAGATGGGATGCCAGGAATGAGGACAAGGGAAAGCATGGGAAATTTGATAATCTGTGGACAGGGCCATACATGATTCAAGTCTTCAAGGGAAATAATGCTTTCTTGTTAAACAACGTCGATGGGTCAGATCTGCCAGGAGCACCTGTGAATGGTAGAATGTTGAAACATTATGTCCCACCTCAGTAAAAGATTTGAGTGCTCACTTTCCATTGTACATACCGTTTTAATTTTCATTTTTACTTGCATTTTCTGAGTGAGGAAAATTAGTCAGTTGGTTGAAGCCCGAAGAGAAGGCCCTAAGTTGTTGACCATTGTTTTCCAATTTTTGAGAATAAAACCAACGAAGGCGACTAGACAGAAATTTTTCAGGAGTACAGGAACCAGGATTCTTGGCACTTCACAGGGAAAGTACCATCCCCAGGTGGAGCCGTTGTTATCACCCCATAAGTTATGGGAATCAACTGGTGACTGGGATATTATATGTGTCTAGTGTTTTTGTTGTCAAATGATTTTTTATTCTGCAAATAATTTGAAAAGAAAAAAGAAAAAAAAAAAGAAAAATGAAAAGAAAAGAAAAAGGAAAAAAAGAAAAAGAGGGCATAAAAGAATTGAAATGAAAACCCCATGCAATAATAGTAACTTGGCCATACCTTTCAAGCATGGCCAAGTTCTTTTTAAATTTAATGTTGATAGGTTAGTGAATAAATCTGATCAGACTGTCTAATCCTGGTCAGATAGCCCTTAGGTTAGATTAATGAATAAATCTGACCAGATTGTCTAATGCTGGTCAGATAGCCCTAAGGTAGAGTAATTTCTTAACCCAACAGTTTAATCTGGGTTAACTGTCATAGGAAGATAGGTTAGCATGTAGGTTAGTTGATTCAATGTGTTAGCGTCAGAAGTCACTCCTAGATTGCTTACAGGGGCTGAGCCTGACACCCATCAGTTTACTGTCACGATTTGTTTATAAGAGGGTGATCAAATGGAAGTGAACTCAGAACAATATCGTCTCAACTCTGAAACTAGGCCAGGCATGCATGGGCGAGTGAGGTCTTAGAGAAACTCCAAACAGTGAGTTAAAATAAGGGTGAGCAGGTGGAAGACTTGTATGAGAAGAGTGCAGGGGACTTCTATAAACAACAGGTTTCTAACAGACTATGAGAGAAGGCACTTGAAGGCAAGATCATCTTATACCCAAATGCAGGAAACCAGAGAAAACAATCATGCAACAACAAATCCTTTATCATAACATAATTGTGCTAATTCATGCGAAGCATTCGATTATGAACTCTCTGGCATGAAACGAAACACAGATGGAAAGGAGAAAATGTTTGTTATAAAACAAGAAATCTCAAACACATATGCATAACCCAGAAACCAGAATGGTTGTTAAAACTTTACAGTCGGGAGCTTCGCTCTACCATCGATCCCTACAAAAATGGCGAAAACGCCTACATATACTCAAAACAGCAGCAGCAACAAAATCGAGACGTTTCATTAAAAGCTTTGCGTCTGCATGGCTTCTGACAATCTTCAACTGCAATATTTGAATGGTCATGCAAATTATGGCAGACGCGATCGATCTTCTGATAGTTTCATCAGCGAATCGACGTGCCTTTAATTCATTACCGGACTTTCCCATTATGGCGGAGACGATGTCTAACCACCACCAACCGCCTCAATAACTGCTTCATGGGGATTGAGGACGACCCAACCAGCTCAGCATTTTGGGACGCGGAAGACTCCTCGCGCTGCCACCTGGAATAACTGAATGGCTTGACGAATAGGCGTGGAGGCCAACGCGAAGGATGGGGCGCATGACAGGAGTGGTGGCATCGAAACTATGAGGGCGTGAAATAAGTGGCGAGGTGTGAGAAGGGAGATAGAGGAAGACATATGGCGGAAGACAACAGGCGCAGGGGGGCGAGAGACAATACATGATGGGCTTGCTTTTAGCGAGAGACTGACGTGGAGGGAACGGAACACATGGCAGGTGGTGAGTGGATGATGAGATGGGGAAAGGACCACCTAGACTAAAGAGTGGAGAAGGACAGATGACACATGGCAGCAGGGGAAAGGTGGCTCTGGAAAATGACATAATGGGAGAAGGGCCCATGCTGGCTAAACATAGAGCAGCTGAGAAGGATGGGATTGTCCAAGCGTCGTTGATCTGAGCGCCCTGATCTTGGACGTCGAAAAGCTGTGCGCCTAATTCCGGACCCCCCCCCCTTCCACTTAAAGGTAGAAAGGGAGGGGGGGTCCAGAATTGCCTTTATCGTCGTTGATCTGGGCGCTCCGATCGGGACCGTTGAAGAGATGCGCCCCCAATTTCGGACCCCCCCCCTCCGCTTAAAGGTAGAAAGGCAGGGGGGGTCTGAAATCCCATATGCACCGTTGATCCGAGCGCGTGAATCGCTGCCGTTCGGACTTGCTTGTCGCTTACCACGGGTGCATTAGCACTCAAAACTTAGGACAAGTGGGTTTTTAACCCATACTTTCGCATTTTACCCCATTACCAGAAATATAGCTAACATTTGGCTCCATGGGGGATAGAGTCGTCCCTGTGATGCTCTAAGAACTCTTTTGCAGATTCAATGCCTTTGCTTGTTTGGCTATGGAGTCATTTATTAGGCCGAAAACAAAAACAATATTTACAAAACAAAACAAAAGGGCCGACTGTGTCTTACCGAAAACATTTTTTTAAGAAATGCCCATTTACGGGGCCATTGAAAACTTCTTTGCCTACCAGATCCTGCAACCTGTAAGTTTTGTTTGAAAATACTTCAAGGATCTTGAAAGGCCCGAACCAGAGGGCATCAAATTTACTGTGTTTGCCCTTTTCCTGCCTGGGTGCATCCCATTTGAGCACCAGATCACCCTGCTCGAATTCTTTCTTTTTGATCTTTTTGTCAAAAGCCTGCTTGATCTTCTGTTGATGATTATAGGCCCTGTTCATGACCTATTCTCTGATCTGCTGCACTTCCACCATTTGATGAATCCTTCTGACCACATGGTTAGGTTCTCCTTCAAAGTCCTGGAGGAAATTTTCCACAAATAAGGCGAGCTGAGTAGGGAAAATGACCTCTATTCCGTAAACAAGTTGGAAAGGTGAGATGCCCAGGGATTTCTTGGTTGTCACCCGATCAACCCAAAGAGAAAATTTGACCTTTGAGTCCCAAGCCCTTTTATTGTTCTCCAGCAGTTTCTTGATGAGCTTGATTAGGCTTTTATTGGAGGACTCTGCCAGTCCGTTTCCTTGAGGATAATAGGGAGTAGAGTGAATCAGCGAAATCTTGAACTGTTCATAGAACTTGACCAGAGGCTCAGACCGAAATGGGGAGGCATTATCAGTGACAATTTTGCTAGGGCAGCAAACCTAGCTATGATATCTTCCAGGAAGCTGATGATCACTTTGTGAGAAGTGCTTCTGGTAGGGACAACTTCTATCCATTTGGTGAAATAGTCAGTCGCATTTAGAATCCATCTGTGCTGGCCACTTGAGGGAGGATGAATTTCTCCGATAAAGTCCAACCCCCACTACTGAAAGGGTGTTGAAACTACTATAGGCTTTAATGGCAGAGATTTGAGTTGTTTCTTTCCTGAGAACTTCTGTCATTTGATGCAAGCTCTGATTTCTCTGCAGACATCAGGAAATAAGGTGGGCCAGTAATACCCAGCTCGGAGGATCTTGTGAGTTGTGGTCTTCCAAAAATGATGAACTCCACAGAGACCACTATGGAAATCAAACATAACCTTCTGGGCTTGTTGCGGGTCCAAACACCTTAGTAATACCCCCAGAGGGTCTTTCCAATACAAGGCTTGGTCAACGAGGCAGTATCTGACCGCTTTGAGTTTTAAAGCTCTAGCCTTACTTTTTCCCAATCCATCGGGGGGCTTTAATTTTTGCTGAAAATAAAAGATATCCTTGTACCAGGGGCATGATGCTAGTGATAGGGCACCCTGGAAATGCTTATTGGATGGATCAACTTGCTCATTGACGAAGTTAATTTCCAAAGCCTTGCAATTGGATTCAACCAGCAACTTAGCCAAACCTTGCCCTTTTATCAACTTGGTGGGCTTAATCTCCAAATCAAACTCTAGGATCTTGGCGATCCATTTACCTCTCCTCCCATCTATGTCAGGCTGTATAAGAATGTCCTTCACAGAGGTTGAAGGAACATATGCAGTGATCTTTGAGTGCAAGACATAGACTCTAAAAGCCTTAAGGGCCTTCACCAGGGCATAGGCCTGCTTCTCCACGATCTCGTACCAGAGTTTTGCGTCTCTCAATGCATTGTTGTAGAAGACAATAGGTTTCTCTTGCCCTTGATCATTTTTCTACAACAACACTACCGCTACTGTATCACAAGAAGCAAAAGAAAATATCAGAAAATCTTTGGAATAATTGGGACTGATTAGCACAGGTGCCTCAGTCAACGCCTTCTTTATTTGGACAAAATATTCTCTGGGTTCAGAGGTCCATTTTAATTCATTTCCCTTTCTGAGCATGGTCTTGATGTGTCTCACCAGCTCGGCAAAATTTGAGACGAATCTCCTCAGAAAATTAATCCTCCCCAAAAATGTCTGAACCTCTTTCTTAGATCTGGGAAGTGACAGGGTCTGAATTGCTTCCACCCTGTTAGGATCAATTCTCACCCCTTCTGCTGATACTATATGGCCCAACATCTTCCCCTCCTTCATAGAAAACAACGATTTCTTGGGGTTTAAAGATAGGCCATACCTCCGACACTTCAGGAAAACCTTCTTCAAGTGGCAGCGATGCTCTTTATCAGTCTTGGAGAAGACTGTTATGTCATCTAGGTAGATCACCACAAACTTATCTTTCTCCCCAATGAAGGCTATGTCCATGGCTTGCTAAAACATGGCTCCTACATTCATCAACCCAAAAGGCATTTTGTCATACATGAATTCCCCCCAAGGAGTGGTGAAGGCTGTTTTTTCTCGGTCCTCAGGCATGATTGATATCTGATTGTATCCAGAGAAACCATCAATCATGGATATTCTGGAAGCACCGGTGACCTTCTGCAATATGTGCTCCATGTTGGGTAGGGGATAATTATCTTTCCTTGAGCTCCTGTTCAGGTTTCTGAAATCCACACAGAGTTTGATTTCGCCACTTTTCTTTCTTACTGGGACCAAATTGGCCACCCAGTCAGAATATCTCAAGGGGACAATGATCTAGGCATCCAACAACTTCTTCACTTCCTTCTCCATGGCAGGTAGCAGCATGGGATTTATCTGTCTTAGCTTCTGCTTGAATGGCCTAGCCTCTTCTTTCAGTGGGATCTTGTGCTCAATAACTGATGTGTCGTATGTTTTGAGGTCTTCATAGGTCCATGTGAACACATCAACAAACTCCCTTAGCAACTTGGTATATTTGGCCCTCTGCTCCTCGGTCAAACTCCTTGACAATTTGACAAACTTGGGCTCCTCTGGTGTGCCTATGTTGCACTCAGCTGTGTCAGTATCATTACCTGAAACTCTCCCCCTTCCTGCCACATCATTCCCATCGAACAACCTTTCTAATGGGATTAGTCCTTTCGATATGTGATTGCTTGGTAGCTGAATAATCTGGTGGTTAACAATTTTATTCAAAAACTCTCCAGGGTGATGGTCAGGTGCCCCTTCAGTGTCAGGATCCTCATCTATGTGCAATGCAGAAAATTCATCAACGAATTGAAGAAACTTTTCGATCTCCCGATCATCTTCAAATACCCTCCAATGTTTGACGTTGTCCGGTACAGAGGGTCTATATTTTATTTCAACATCGGATCTGACAGTGGGCAGTATGGGAACCTCAAGCAAACTAGTTGTGACAGCTAAAACGTCAACTGAAGCATTTTCCTCCCTTGCAATGAAAGAAATGTTAAAATCCAAGAAGAAATTATCCACTATGTCCCATACCTCATTCCTGTAATTCCCAAGATGAGGATGCTTAGCTTGGTAAACATTTTTTACCTGCTGGATGATTAATTTTGCATCTCCAAACAAAGCCATTTCCTTAATTCCCAATTCCTTTGTAGCTCTTAATCCCAGAACCAGAGCTTCATACTCCGCCACATTGTTGGTGACTTCGAATTCCATCTTGTATGACAAAGATATGGTCTCTTGACAAGGGGAGACAAATACCACCCCGACACCTGCACCCATACTGGAGGAAGCTCCATCAAAGAACATATTCCAAACAGAGGTGGTTGGAGGAGGCATCTCCTGATTGAGAATGGGCTATTTTCTGATCTGCAACAGGGCCTCAAGAGTCTCAGTGACCTGTAACAAACTAGACCCTATGTCAGTGTCAAGTGCAAAGATGGGGTGATTGGTGGGGTTCGCTTCATCACTGACTATGTAGGTTAGTTGGGATTCTCTGTACAATCTTCTATGTTCCCCTCCAAAGACTGGAATGGTGGCATATGTGAGATCCATCTATAACGTCCCTCCAAGTCTCTTAATCCAAGACCTTGACAACAACATGCCAAACTTGGGGGGAACATCAGCTACTACAATATCCATGACCATACTCTTCATGGGTAGTTGAAACAAAGAAACTACCAGGTCCTTGATGACTCCCAAACATTGTACCCTCCTAGAGTCAAAGGAATAGAGGTCATTATAGGCTCTGGTGACTTCTAATCCTATTTATTCCATGACGGCTTTGGGCATGAGGTTGTGGGAGGCCCCTGAATCCATCAAGAAATTGTGCAGCACTTTGTCATGTATGTTCAGGGAGGTGTAGAAGGGAGGGGATGAATCGTCTCTGTCTTCTACCATGGGGCCTAGGACAACTGTTGGCCTTTCATCCTAGAGGTTTATGAAGTCTGTGGGAGGGCATGAGGCTTCAGATTTCAAAAGTTCAGAGAAACGCTTTTTAAATTCTTCGTGTCTGATTAGCTCGGTGAGGGGCACAGGGATTCTGATCTTTTGAATCTCATGCTCAAAATTAAAAGAAGATGTAAGCTTCGGAATTTATCTTATTTTAGGAACATGATTGTGGACAATGGGAGAGAGGGGTTGAGCCTTCTTAACTCTATGACTGTCTTCTACTTCATTGACAGGCTTCTCTATTCTAGCGGATGGCTCAGAAACATCAGGTATTGCTATCCTTTTGTTGGACCTCAGGTTATACCTGCCTCGGCCGCCACTAGTCTTGTCTCCCTTGCTCAATTCATTTAGCTGACTATTCATGAGAGACTCCTCATAAGCTTCCTGAGTGAGATGAGGAAAAGGAGGAGTGTGTTCTAGGAAGTGGATTTCAGGATCCATCCCATGTGCTTCTCCTTCTTCTTCATCGGCCACAAAATTGTTCTGAAAAGGAGCCTGAATTCTTTGGTCATCCCTGTCTCTTCCCTTTTCTCTGTGAATAGTTGGGGGAGCAATATTATTTGGCCTTCTGAAACCCCCTTTGTTCTCGGTGCTCTGAGGGCCTTTGTTCATTTGCTTCCTTTCCACCTTCAGCTTCTCCATCTCTTCAGATAGAAACCTCATCATCTGGGTCAGTTCATTCACTTGAGTGTGGGGCAACGATGGGCCAGAAGTCAAGGCTTCATACTTTCCCTTTCTTCTGTCTGTGTCGGCCTTGTTCCTCAGTCTGTCAGCTACTAATATGTTGGATTCCACTTCTATAGCTGCATCTTTCATTTGAGCTAAGGAGGATGCCCTTATTTCTCTTAATAAAATACAGAAATCAAGGTCAAATGCACCAGCATAGGAAATCTGGGCAGAGGATTCTAAGGGTTTTATCTTTGTAGGAATATTGTTATACATTTTATTGAATCTTTTGGAGAAGTCAGAGACAGACTCTCCTTCCATTTTCTTCAGAGCCCCAAACTCTATCATGTAATACATATAATCTTTCCTGTCTCCCCACTGCCTCAGGAAAATACTATCCAGAGCTTCAATTCCAGCAATAGACCCGGGGGCCAGTCCTCTAAACCATTTCCTAACCTCGCCATCCAGGCTCTGGACGAAGACTCTCATCCAGACATCTTCATTTTCAATGTTTAAGTTGTCTGCATAACTGTAGAAAGCCGCCAAGTGCTCTTCTGCAGTTATGTCTCCTTCTCCCGCGAACTTGGGCATGTATTTCAAATAGTCTCCAGCAGGGAGAGGATTCATAGGATGGGGTAGGATTAAAGGAGCATATCTAGCAGCGACTATGGTGTCCATTCTATTCAGAGGGGCATTA
This sequence comes from Picea engelmannii, assembly GCA_009831015.1. Taxonomy (NCBI): domain Eukaryota; kingdom Viridiplantae; phylum Streptophyta; class Pinopsida; order Pinales; family Pinaceae; genus Picea; species Picea engelmannii. The sequence continues at coordinate 22,927 of ML805345.1, forward strand.
GCACCAGACATAGGGATATTAGGTGGAGGAGAACTTGGAGGAGAAGGAGTTCGTGAAGGGGCTACTGGGAATGAGTCTCGAAGTGGGGTGGGAAACAAGAGAGGATTCAGGGGGAAGGCTAACGAGCTCACGTCAACAGGTGATTTTCTTTGTGCAGGAGTAGGGAAATCTTCTGTAGTTCCAGGTCTACACCAAGGAACAAATTCATAGGAGAGGGGAGTGACAATACTTTCTCCTTCCAATCCCAGACCTGAAGGAGAAAACTCAGCAGGAACACTCCCAAAATTCAAGAAACGAGAAACCTCTGAAGGAGATCTATTATAAAACTGAGGGGGAGAAAAAGGAGTTCTCACAGAAGGGGATGGTGTATTACCTGCTTTGGTGGTGGAGACTTCTTCTACAAAGCTCTTTCCTCTTCTTCGAACCGCTTCTCGGTCAACTTCAGGTGTCGCTAGAGGTAGTTGTGGATGAGACCGCGTGTGTCTGCCTCTGAAAGCCACAATTGATAGAGTAGGTTCCTCCCAGCGGAGTCATCAAAATGGAGTCGCCAGGTGCACAGTAGCAATCTTCAAGTTCTGATTTCTGATGCACCTTTAGAATCAGTTCATCATTGTCGTTCAATCCTAGGGAAAATATCCAACTTCGTCCCCAGCAACGACGCCAGAAATGTTAGCGTCAGAAGTCACTCCTGGATTTCTTACAGGGGATGAGCCTGACACCCATCAGTTTAATGTCACGATTTGTTTATAAGAGGGTGATCAAATGGAAGTGAACTTAGAACAATATCATCTCAACTCTGAAACTAGGCCAGGCATGCATGGGCGAGTGAGGTCTTAGAGAAACTCCAAATAGTGAGTTAAAATAAGGGTGAGCAGGTGGAAGATTGTATGAGAAGAGTGCAGGGGACTACTATAAACAACAGGTTTCTAACAAACTGTGAGAGAAGGCACTTGAAGGCAAGATCATCTTATACCCAAATGCAGGAAACCAGAGAAAACAGTCATGCAACAACAAATCCTTTATCATAACATAACTATGCTAATTCATGCGAAGCATTAGATTATGAACTCTCTGGCATGAGACGAAACACAGATGGAAAAGAGAAAATGTTTGTTATAAAACAAGAAATCTCAAACACAGATGCATAACCCAGAAACCAGAATGGTTGTTAAAACTTTACAGTCGGGAGCTTCTCTCTACCATCGATCCCTACAAAAATGGTGAAAACACCTACATATACTCAAAACAACAACAACAACAAAATCTAGATGTTTCATTAAAAGCTTTGCGTCTGCATGGCTTCTGACAATCTGTAGTTGCAATCTTTGAATGGTCGTGCAACTTATGGTAGACGCGATCGATCTTCTGACAATTTCATCGGCGAATCGACGTGCCTTTAATTCATTGTCGGACTTTCCCATTATGGCGGAGACAATATCTAACCACCACCAACCGCCTCAATAACTGCTTCATGGGGATTGAGGACGACCCGACCAACTCAGCATTTTGGGATGTGGAAGACTCCTCGTGCTGCCACCTAGAATAACTGAATGGCTTGACGAATAGGCGTGGAGGCCAGCACTAAGGATGGGGCGCATGACAGGAGTGGTGGCGTTGAAACTATGAGGGCATGAAAGAAGTGGAGAGGTGTGAGAAGGGCGACAGAGGAAGACATATGGCGGAAGACAACAGGCGCAAGGGGGCAGGAGATGAGACATGAGGGGCTTGCTTTTAGCGAGAGAATAACGTGGAGGGAATGGAACACATGGTAGGTGGTGAGTGGATGATGAGATGGGGAAAGGACCACCCGGACTAAAGAGTGGAGAAGGACAGATGACACATGGCAGTAGGGGAAAGGTGGCTCTGTAAAATGACATAATGGGAGAAGGGCCCACGTTGGCTAAACATAGAGCAACTGAGAAGGACGAGATTGTCCAAGCGCTGTTGATCTGGGCGCGCTGATCTTGGCCGTCAGAAAGTTGCGTGCCTAATTCCGGACCCCCCCCTTCTGCTTAAAGGTAGAAAGGCAAAGGGGGTTCGGAATCTCCTTTATCGTCGTTGATTCGGGTGCTCCGATCGGGACCGTTGAAGAGATGCACCCCCAATTTCGGACCCCCCCCCTCCGCTTAAAGGTAGAAAGGCGGGGAGGGGGGGGGTCTGGAATCCCATATGCACCGTTGATCTGGGCATGTGAATCGCTGCCACTCGGACTTGCTTGTCACTTACCACGAGCGCATTAGCACTAAAAACTTAGGACAAGTGGGTTTTTAACCCATACTTTCGCATTTTACCCCATTACCAGAAATATCGCTAACACAATGTTTCACTCCAATAAAACCGGCTTGATGTCAAGATTGCACCATATTCCTAATGCTTAAAAGATAGTTTGGTCGAAGCCCTTTGGTGGTGTCTATTTGAAAGTTGGGGAAAAAACCCATAAAATACAGTTATCCTAAGTTTTCCCAACACATGTGCTTTTCTGCCCCCCATTTATGTTCCCTACACATTTCGATGGTCCTGATCGCGGCACCCAGATCTACAGCGCACAGAGCTTTCCATACCCCCGCAACCGTTCTGCTTTTAACTAGAGGGGGGGGTCCGGAATCGTTGATAACAGTGGCACACATCTAGATGGCCCAGGGATCGACGCTTAAATCGACGGTCCAGATTGGATTTTGGACCCCCTCGTCCGTTCTGCCTTTAACCAAGGAGGGGGGGTCTGGAATGAGTGTTAAAGAGCGCGCTTGGATCTACAACCCAGAAATAGGCACGCAGATCAATGGCCGACAATGGATTTTAGACCCCCCCTAATGATCTGTTTTTAACCAAAGGGGGGGGGTCCCAGAATGGATATTCCCTTCGACGGGCCCCTCGTCACAGGTGGCATAAATCTATTGGTCCCAAAGTCTTTTCACCATATTCCATCTGACAGCCTCCATCACTCAGCGACGTCATCCTCCACTAATTCCACTTGTTCCGCTTGTTCCTAAGTTATGTCCCATCCCATAACTGTTGTCAGTCCCTGTTGTCAGTCCCCTACCCCTTTCACTCATGACCAACCCCTTATCACAACTTTTACGTTTAATCCCTAGCCTCCACGTCACTCGCCCGTATGTTACGGCCACCGTCATCTGCCATTTCACCCCCAAGTGACCCGTTGTTCATTTATTACAAGATAACACACCCGTTATCCTGCTGACCTGTCTCCCGCGCTCAACCGACCCCAGTTTTGAATAAAACTACCGTTATCCCCCCTACATTCGCTATTCACCCATCGCACCAGAAAATTTACCTCATACTCCTCCATTGCATTCCCATCGCCTTCATCCACAATCAGTCGAGACTACTAACATCGTGTTTATTGCAGGTACTGTAGCAGAGATGGCGCCAAAGCCAAGACAAGAAGAAGGAGAGGAGAATCCTTTTCTCCCGCCTCCTGTCGACCTGGACAAAATACCATTGGTCGACAAAGACAAATTGATCACAGACACCATATGCGATTTTGATTTCTCAAACCTCTAGTCATGGCTCAGGGAGGATTTCCTAGACTAGAGCGATGAGATTGGACTCTGGGAGTCCAATTTGCCCCTGTACCTTTTTCCCCAGATCCACCACTTTCCCGAATTCGCCCTCAAATGCCAAGCTCATTATATTCCCGACCAGAGGGTCATCATCTCTTCATCCAGAGATGTCATGTTCTTCATCATGCCCGAAGACATAGACCAAATGATGCAAATTTCCCGTGTCGATTATGTTTCTCCTTTCAACCTAGAAATCCTTACAGAGTTGTATCAGAAGATGAATTGTCCCCAGAGAGCTCAAATATTTGAGTTGTTCCTTCCCATCTCTGCTCAATTCCCTTCCACAAATCCCCCTTACCCGTCCTCCATGTTCTCCACCAAGGGAAACCAGGTCATTTCCTCCATTTTTTCTCTGTTAGGGTACTATTCCGACCAGTGGGTAGATGAGCCCATTCTGGGTTTTCTATCCATTTTCTCGACTGATGAAAAACCCACCACACAGTTTGATTTCAGTACCTTCTTGGCCGACAATATTCACGAACAGTTCGTGAACTTTGGCACGTAAGGCATGTTCAGATATTCATCTATATTGGCCTACATGTTTGTTTTCTATCAAGCGGATAAATTCAGTTTTTCTATGCAAAAAATGGATGCAGATGGAAGGCCTCAGCCAGTCACAGCGTGGACATCTTTGTTGAAGCACAACTCCACAGAGTATAGCTTCAAGGCATTCATTGATCTTTTCTACCACCCTATGGTAAGAATGTTGAGTGGTAGGCCCGAGCCACGAATAAACGACGAGGTCCAGAGAATTCTACATCTCTCGGACAACGCAAAGACAGGGGACTGGTACTTGTATCAAAACCACACCGAGATCAGAGTTTTCGTGTGCGAATTGGCACCCTGCAAGCTGCCAAAGTATGTGCCGGTAAGAATCTTTGTGTTAGAGTATATAAGGTATATCATGAATTCAGATGACATTCATTTTGTTTCCCTGAAGAAAAAGCAGCAACTGAGAATCAAGGGGCAGATTGGCTCTTTCATCTGCAACAGTCGAGGCGTCGGGGAAGAAGCTGACAAAATGTTGAAAGAAATGAAATTATGTATGAGTTTCCCATGGCACTATGATCCATGCAGGATCATTTCAGAAATGCAGGTGAAAAATAAAAACATCCCGTATGTTCATGAGTCCAAGCCCGAGATTGAAAAATTTGCCAATCAGACAGCGTGGGTGCCTGACACATTGATCTAAGTGAAACAACAGGTTCCCCTGACCATTGTACCACCAACTACTACACCACAAGTCCCTAAAGAAAAGAGGCCTCGACAGGATTCATCTCCGCCTATCACGGAGGTATCATCCGAGGAGTTCCAGTTACACACCAAGAGGCCCAAGACAGTCTTAGTTCCTGGTGCAACTATAGAAAAGGAGGTTCCACCTACCACAGGGACCAAGCCGTCTATTCCTTCCTTCAGTTCGAGCCAACATAAAGAAATCACCCCAATAGTACCGAAGAAATCCACAGAATCTCCCCTGGACACTAAACCAGGCAAGACTGGGCCCAAATTGATCATCTTCGAGAAGTACGAGCTGATCAAGAAGAAGAATCAAACCCTTACCAGCAGTACTTATGCTCAGTTTCGAAAACAAACGTCGACTGCGCATCATAGATTGTTGTCTGCATTCGACACAGAAAACGGTAGGATGCACATGGCCTTCCTCCAAGCGCAGGTTCCAAATCCCAAGGTGATCTCGGACTATAAGAGGGCCACCTTTGAATTCCAGGCAAAGGAAGTGCACCCAGCAGATCAGATGGATCTGCACAAACAGACAGGTGAAATGGTATTCCATACATTGGTGCATGCTTCTACTTCAGTAGCCAAATTTTAGGTGTCACTCAACAATTCTCAAATGCAGCTCAAGATGGAAAAAATATCGTCCTTTGCAAAGGACAACATAATTAAGACTTTGGAGGAGCTGTTCCTCAAGATCGGCTATGATCCTTCGAACGTCAAAGCTGCACAAGAGATGATAAAGAAGAAAAATGTAGATATCGCCTCCTTGAGGAAACAGCTGAAGCTCCCGCCTACAAAGGACTCACAGGCGAAGGAGATAGCAGAGAAATAAGGTGAGAAGGATGAAATGCTCAAGCTTCTCATGGAGCAGAACGCCCATCTCAAAGAAATGGAAGCAGAAATGGAGAAACTGCTAAAGGAGAAAGAGCAGCTGAAGTCTATGGAATCCATTCCAATGACTGCCATCCCAATATCAAGGACAAGCACAACAACAGTAACAACAATCATGTCTGCAACACCAGTGACACCACAAGAGGGGACAACCGATCTCTCCAAATCCATGGAAAATATGAACCTGCAGGAGACAGAAATCAGCAGGCTTAAGAAGGAAGTTGAGAACCTCCAAGAACTCAAAACTTCTTTCCAAACCAGTCTCTCTAAGGAAAAGCAGGTAACTGAACAACTCAAGAAGGAACTGCAGGAGCTCCAAAAGAAAACAATGGCAGGGAAGACTTTGGCCGAGGTCAAAGAGAATGTATGGACAGACATCACAAAGTCCATAAATGAGATCTGGCCCATGATCCAAATCATGTTCGAGCAGAACGAGTTCGTCCAGAGGAGTAAACGGGATATTGAGAAGATCAGAGTAGAATTGGGAGATAGGCCAACTCAGGAAAATGATATCATCAAATTCCTCAATTCTAAGACCAGAGAAGAGCTAGAAGAGCTGAAGATAGAAGACAAAACAGAGACCATCCTCGAGGTCAAGAGAGTCTTGACCAAGAGAAGTCTAATGCTTCAACTGGAATAAAAGGTTCAGATAATGGACCAGGGGGTACAAAAGTTCTTCAATAAGATTGATGCTCTCCAAAAGAAAGGCCTACCTGGTCTGAAGGTCATTAATGATAAACTAATGACACTCTCGGATTACAAGAAGAGATTGGCTGAGGTGTCCAAGGACAGTTCAAAGTTTGCAGACATACAAGGAAGCATCACTGGCAAATCTTTCCTAGATGCCCTTCAGTTGAACATCAGCATCCAACACGAGATTCGATACATATTCCTCACTAAGCCCACATTTGCTAAGTATACAGAAATGGATGAAGTGTATCGGAGACTGCTCAAAGTCACTGTGCCGAGTCATATCATATGGGAGGAACTCTGCGATCTGCTCGATTAGCAGATGAGCTGTCCAGGTCCATTCACCTGTCCAGTCAGATGAGGTTATGTGAAGGCTTCATCAATGGTCTACCCAGAATTTCCGCGTGCAATTGCACCAAGTCATCAAGTAGTTTTGATTAGTTAAATTAGTTAGTCTAAAAATAGAATGAGCACGTCCTGATCAGTTATGACAGGAACGGTTGTAATTTGAATGATAAATACTTCACCTTTAGAAGTATTGAGGGTTGTTGATCTTTACACACTAAAGCTATCAAACTATAACAATTTTTGAAGGGATCTGCCATTAATGAAAAGGAGGCACTTTTACAGGATTCTTGCATGTATTCACTAGTGATGTTATTCTGTAAGTTGAATGTTATTCTCTCTTTATGATCATTTTGTTTTCTAAAACTAATCTTTAAGAGTAACGTATGTTGCAGGATTTATCTTGGATAACCTGTTTCCGACTTTAAATATTTTAATGTTTATCTTCTGATGTTTTCAATTAAGAAATTATTAACTGCTTCTTAGTTGAATTTATCCTTCTCATCTTTTCTTATGTCCATCATTAAGCTACTAAAAGATCCAATAAGTATATTATCTTTCCCTGTGGAAGTTTTGTTTTCTCATTTCTGGTGGTATTTCATATTTAATTAAATACAGACCCCATAGCCCAATGAAGTGTAGACTGTCTCAACCAATTTAAAAACACTTTGACAACAAAACCTACAGATTTCTTTACCTAGCCTAATATCTAAAATTGAAACATAGCTAAATCATATAGAGAGATCCCTCTCTGAATCTGGAAGGGCTAGATCCTAGATTTAAAAGTGGTTGGATAAAGTTACCTTTGTGGATTTCTTCTCTTTCAACCTCTAGGAAATTTACCAAGTGCTAACATAATGGCGACTCCACTGGGGAAGAACTAAAAATTGATGATTTCATGTTTTCTTTCCCCTAAAAAGAAAGTTCAAATTTGAGAAGAAAGTAATGTTTAGAGGTTGATTAACTCTGTACATATTGTTTCCAGACTCGCAAAATTAAAAAGTATATATCTAAAAAAAAAAAACCAAAAAGACTTCTGGCTCCCAAGAAAGTTCATACTCGATCTCACCCAAACCCAGAATCAGCGTTAGTGGTAGATAACCCCGAACATTTTCTTAGGTGAAAGACCTTAGCTCCCGGTTTAGTGAGTCATATTCCCCTTCATAAGGCTCCTTATTTTTCCGAGAAGCCGACTACCTCCATAAAACTTGATCTCGATACTTTTCCACAAGGAAGTTTGGTTAGAACACGGTCTGACAGCTTTGTGACTGAAATCATTTTCGACCCACCTGTTCTACAACCCCGAACTCCTGAAGTTCTGTCTGCCACGACTAAATTACAAATCACTCTCTCAGTACCATCCAGTCCCTCTTCGTCCTCGTCTTCAGCCACTACCTCGCCGATCATCCAAGTCATCGCCCCACCTCCTCCACCCACCATGGTAGCTCTATATGCTCCTCTAGTATTGGTTGCGCCGCTACATGCAATGCCCCAAGACTATCAAAATAGACTTCCACAGTTTGATGCAACATGAACTTTAAGCGCCCAACAACATGTTGACAAAATGAATGACTATTTTGACCTGCAAGAAGTTGACTAGGCTGACGTTCAAATGCGACTATTTGCACAGAGTTTGATGGGTGACATTAAGAAATGGTACAAAGATTTACCTGCCGCCTCAATCCCTGACCTTGTCACTTTTCAAAGGAGTTTTCTTGACAGATGGGAGGTAAAGAAAAACCCTCTCCATATATTGTCAGAATACGAGAGTATAAAAAGAAATCAAGGTGAGACGGTACAGGATTACTGCACCCATTTTAATAACCTATAAAAATGCAATTCCAGCCGAAATCAAACCTCCACAAGGCCTGGCATTGATAAAATTCCTTGATGGTTTTGATGTCGATATGTCATACCAATTAAGAGAAATAAATTCTACCACCTTGGCTGACATGCAGAGAAGTTCTATAAGTGTGGAGGCCAATCTATTGGAAAAAAGGGCACGACAGAGGTCCAAAAGGAGAGTCACAATCAAAGAAGAACCTTCCACGTCAAACACAGATTCAAAATTGGATTCTTTGGCCCAAACAATGGAACTAATGCTAGAAAGAATGACCTTGTCAGACAGAAATCCTCCAAGGGACAACAAACCTGCTCCTCAGGTTCAAAACCCCAATTTCAGGAGAAACCCTCCTCAAATCAGAAAGAGAGATCCTAGGGATCAAAGAGAGCAGAGGGGCCCAGATCAACAGATTAGACCTCCCCTGCAAGAAAACTATGCTGATGAAGGGGGGGAAGTGATTGAGGAATTGGAGGACACTCACATCAACCTCATGGGCGTTCACGACAATGAAGCTATCTTTCTTACCCAAGAAGAGTAGGAACTATTTCTTCTAAATCAAACTAAAGTATGTGAAGAAGATGAAGACACAGAACAACGGGCCTTTGAAAATTCTATTTTGGAGGTACACCATCAATACAATCTGCGGAGTAAGAAGACAGAAGTGAATTCCCCAAAAAAGATGACCGAAACACAGAAGGTAGCCGAGACCAAGAATACCCCCAAGCCACCTACTGAGAAGACTCCAGAGAAAACTACTACTGAGAAGACTCCTGAGAAGAGTAAATCCGACGCTCCCGTGAAGAAAAACCTCACCATTCTGAAAAGGCCATCATAGCCCGAGGTTTCTCCTATTAATCCACTGAGTACTTCTAAGAAAAATAACTTGGGGGACAAACCATAAATGATGAGCCAAGGCAGAGCTCCTACACCTTTTAGCCTAGAGGGGGAGTTATCCAAAATAAAAATTCCCATCCCACTTACAAAGTGGATGAACAGATGTGGTTATCATTCACAGGTGATTAAAGCGCAGGCCATTGAACCTGACATAGTCATGAAGGCCTTAACCATTGTCTCAACAAGTCATTCAGACACTTTGAACCTTACTGATGATCGACCTGAGCTGCTTTTCCAACCTGAAGTAGATGGTCGAGATGATACTGGTGAGGTTGCTCCTTTTTACACCAGTCTGAACATACACGACTTGATCTTGCATAATGCTATGCTAGATTCAGGTGCCTCCCACAACCTGATGCCTAAAGCAGTAATGGAGAAACTGGGACTGGAGGTCACCAGACCATACAAGGGACTTGCACTCATTTAACTCCAACAAAGTTAAATGTATTGGTTTGATCAAGGACCTATGCATCACCTTGGTTCAGATTCCTGCGAAGAGCATGGTAATGGATGTGGTGGTTGCAGACATCCCACCAAAGTATGGAATGTTGCTATCCCAGTCTTGGGGGGCTAAGTTGAAAGGAACCCTGCAGTTGGATATGTATTATGCCACTATCCCAGTGTTTGGGTAGCAGAGGAGGCTATACAGAGAGATGTTGATGAATTACATGGTCAGTAGCAAAGAAAAACCACACAATTATCCCCTTTACTCTGCGCATTCCGATTTAGATTCGTTTATCTTGTACAATGATGGTGACACGGGAGTGCAAGATACTCAGCTGATGGAAGACACATCTAGTCAAGATGAAGGCCAAGAAATCATTGAGGTAGCAAAGATGAAGAACGTGATAAATGAAGAGTTACCTATTGATCTCTCGAGCATGGATTTTGATGGATTTGTGAGTAAAGAAGGAGCAGGAGCTGGCTTCTGGCTGCATAATCACAGAAACAGGTATTCAGAAAACCAATCTTACAAATTAAATTTCTAGTGCACTAACAATGTTGCCGAGTATGAATCTTTGATGCTCGGTCTAAAGCTTTTGAAAAAGGTTGGAGCTAAATAGATTATGGTAAGAGGTGATTCTGAATTGATAATCAAACAAATCAAAGGCGAGTATGCTTCTAGACACCCACGTCTTAGAGCTTACAGGAACGTTGTTCTTGATTCTTTAAGGTGTTCTACTGAAGTTGATTTGCAGGTAATGCCGAGAGGACATAATATTCTGGCAGATGGATTGGCCACCTCAACAGCCACCTGTAAGATTCCTTTCCGCCCGACTCGTCCATATACTGTTGAGGTGAGATGTAGGCCAACCGTTCCTAACAATATCAGGTACTGGAAAGTGTTTGGTAATGATGACCAAATTGAATATTTTCTGCAATGCAAAAACAATTTTGAATGTACAAATATAGATTTAGAGAATGAAGATGAAAATGTAAATAATTATGATTTTGAAATTGATAGTGTAAATACCCTAGATTCAGGAGAATTAGGCAATGACGAAGTAGATGCTGACGTTTTACAGTTGAAAAGCAATGTTTTACCTAGAGGCCTAGTTCTTTTAGAAGACTTGTTTGATTCTAACGACGTGGCCAAGAAACCAAAAATTGAAGCCCATGGGAAAGATGTAGAAGACTGTGATATAGGGACTGAAGAGAAACCTAGGATGGTCAAACTATCTAAATCATTACCCCCTGAGTAAAAACTCAAATACATTGAGTTGTTCAAAGAATTTTTGGATTTTTTTGCCTGGAGCTATGAAGATTTGAAAGCCTATGATACCAGCATCATACAACACAGGATTCCAATAAAATAAGACAAAAAACCGTTTAGGAAGAAACTTAGGAGGATTAATCCCAAATTGCTCCCTCTAGTAGAAAAAGAAATCAAGAAAATGTACGATGCCAAAATCATAGTTTCGCTACGTTTTTCCAAATGGGTTTCTAATCTGGTTCCTACATGTAAGAAAACCGGGAAAATCATAATCTACATAGACTTCCGAAATCTGAATAAATTCTCCCTGGAGGGTAATTACCCCTTACCGAAAATGGACCACATCCTGCAAAGAGTGGTCGAGTCTAATCAAATTTCTCTGCTGGACGGTTTCTCAGGTTACAATCAGGTCTTAGTTCACCCTGACGACCAAGAAAAAACCTCTTTCACCACACCATGGGGCACTTTCATGTATGTGAAAATGCCTTTTGTTTTGATGAATGCAGGAGCCACATTCCAGAGGGCAATGGATATCGCCTTTGTGGAAGAATCAGGTAAGTTTATTGTCGTCTATTTAGATGATGTGACTGTGTTTTCCCAATCTGATGATGAACACCTAAGGCACCTCAGATGAGTCTTCGAGAAGTGTAGGAGGTTTGGGATTTCTTTAAATCCTAAGAAGTGACTTTTCGGGTTAGAAGAAGGAAAACTTCTAGGACATATCATCTCAAAGGAAGGAATCAAAATAGACCCTAGTAGGATCGAGGCTATACTAAATTTGGAACACCCAAGAAACCTCAAGGAACTACAGTCTTTTATCGGAAGAATTAAATTTCTACGAAGATTCATTCCCAATTTGTTAGAACTCCTCAGGAACATTAGAAACATGCTTAAAAAGGATGTAAAACTAAAATGGGACTATGAGTCTAGACAATCTTTCGAACAAGTCAAACAAGCACTTACAGAAGCCCCTGTCTTGATCAGTCTGGATTTTACTAAGGATTTCTATCTCTTTTCTTTCGCATCTGAACATACTATAGCAGCAGTGTTACTGCAGAAGAACAACGAAGGGTATGAACAACCCATAGCTTTCTTTAGCAAATCATTAAGGGATGCTGCTCTGAATTACAAGATAATGGAGAAACAAGCGTTTGCTTTAGTAAAAGCCATAAAAGACTTTAGGGTCTAAATTCTCCATTCCCACACCATAGCTTATGTTCCAAACGCGGTAGTAAAGGACATATTGACACAGGACAATCCGGATGGAAGAAGAGGAAAATGGATTGTTGTTATTTTAGAATAGGATATAGATATTAAACCCACGAAACTAATCAAAGGTCAAGGACTTGCCAAATTAATGGTTGAATCTAACTTCCATGCTCTTGACATTAATTCTCTAGATGTGGCAGATGAACAGGGTGAGATGGCGACTCCAAACATGAGAGAAGTATTTCTCAACTCTCCATGGTATGCAGACCTTATATTCATTTTACAAAATTTACAAGCTCCCCCTGGTTTGACTAAGACTAAAGCTAGATTTTTGAAGTTGAAAGCTTTGAAATTTTGTATTCTAGAAGGCAATTTGTATTGGAAATATCCTGCAGGCATTCTGTTAAATTGTTTACTGAAAGATGAAGCTGATAAAATCTTGCAAGAGTTTCATTCAGGAGAATGTGGGGGCCATTTCAACTGGAAGGTCAAAACCAACAAAATACTCAGAGCTGGATTTTATTGGCCCACCCTGTTCGCCGATGTGCTTCAGAAGGTAACAACATGTCACCAGTGTCAAGTGTTTGAAGGTAAAAGGAAACTCCTTCCTCTACCTCTGAAGCCAATCTCAGTTGAGGCCCCTTTCCAGCAATGGGGGCTCGACTTCATTGGAGAAATACACCCACCTTCTTCAGGCCAACACAGGTGGATTCTTACTGCCACCGATTATTTTACCAAATGGATCGAGGCAGTACCAAGAAGGCAAGCTACTGACTCTGTTATTATTAAATTCCTTGAAAATAATATTTTATCTCATTTTGGTTGTCCTAGAAAAATTATAACTGACAATGCGGCTGCCTTTCGGTTGAAGAAACTCATAGATTTATGCAACCAGTATCATATCGGTTTGGGGCATTCCACAGCCTACTACCCTCAGGGGAATGGGCTGGAAAAATATTCAAACAAAACTTTGGTAAATATCATCAAGAAAACATTGCAGGAAAACAAGAAATCATGGCACAATAAGTTGGTGTTTGCTTTATGGGCTGACAGGCTGACCACCAAAAGGTCAATTGGTATGTCACCATACCAGCTGGTCTACGGTGCAGAGGCAGTTTTTCATACTTCTTTGGGATTCCCTGTCATGAAGTTGCTTCAAGAGGTACAGGTTGAGCCAAATGATTCACAGAGAAGGATCAACCAGATGATCCAGTTGCAACAGTCTAGGGAGGATGTTTTCAACAAAACACAGGTCGTCCAAGAAAACATCAAGAAGATCTTTGACAAACGAACCAAAGAGGATGACTTTGAGCTAGGAGATTTAGTGTTGAGATGGGATGCCAGGAATGAGGACAAGGGAAAGCATGGGAAATTTGATAATCTGTGGACAGGGCCATACATGATTCAAGCCTTCAGGGGAAACAATGCTTTCTTGTTAAACAATGCCGATGGGTCAGATCTGCCAGGAGCACCTGTGAATGGTAGAATGCTGAAACATTATGTCCCACCTCAGTAGAATATTTGAGTGCTCACTTTCCATTGTACATACCATTTTAATTTTCATTTTTACTTGCATTTTCTGAGTGAGGAACATTAGTCAGTTGGTTGAAGCCCAAAGAGAAGGCCCTAAGCTGCTGACCATTGTTTTCCAGTTTTTGAGAATAAAACCAACGAAGGCTACTAGACAGAAATTTTTTAGGACTACAGGAACCAGGATTCTTGGCACTTCACAGGGAAAGTACTATCCCCAGGTGGAGCCGCTGTTATCACCCCATAAGTTATGGGAATCAACTGGTGACTGGGATATTATCTGTCTCTAGTGTTTTTGTTATCAAATGATTTTTTATTCTGCAAATAATTTGAAAAGAAAAAAGAAAAGAAAAAAAAAGAAAAAAGAAAAGAAAAGAAAAAGGAAAAAAAGAAAAAGAGGGCATAAAAGAATTGAAATGAAAACCCCATGCAATAATAGTAACTTGGCCATACCTTTCAAGCATGACCAATTTCTTTTTAAATTTAATGTTGATAGGTTAGTGAATAAATCTGATCAGACTGTCTAATCCTGGTCAGATAGCCCTTAGGTTAGATTAGTGAATAAATCTGACCAGACTATCTAATCCTGGTTAGATAGCCCTAAGGTAGAGTAATTTCTTAACCCAATAGTTTAATTTTGGTTAACTGTCATAGGAAGATAGATTAGAATGTAGGTTAGTTGCTTCAATGTTTCACTCCAATAAAACCAGCTTGATGTCAAGATTGCACCATATTCCTAATGCTTAAAAGATAGTTTGGTCGAAGCCCTTTGGTGGTGTCTATTTGAAAGTTGGGGAAAAAACCCATAAAATACAGCTATCCTAATTTTTCCCAACACATGTGCTTTTCCGCCCCCCATTTATGTTCCCTACACATTTCGACGGTCCTGATCGCGACACCTAGATCTACGACACACAGAGCTTTCCGGACCCCCCCAACCGTTCTGCTTTTAACCGGAGGGGTTGGGTCCGGAATCGTTGATAACAGTGGCACACATCTAGACGGCCCAGGGATGGGCGCTTAAATCGACGGTCCAGATTGGATTCCGGACCCCCCGTCTGTTCTGCCTTTAACCGAGGGGGGGGGTCTGGAATGAGTGTTAAAGAGCGTGCTTGGATCTACGACCTAGAAATAGGTGCGTAGAACAATGGACCACAATGGATTTCGGACCCCCCCTAATGATCTGTTTTTAACCAAAGGGGGGGGGGTCCGGAATGGATATTCCCTCCGGCGGGCCCCTTGTCATAGGTGGCATAAATCTATTGGTCCCAAAGTCTTTTCACCATATTCCATCTGACAGCCTCCGTCACTCAGGGATGTCATCTTCCACCGATTCCACTTGTTCCGCTTGTTCCCAAGTTATGTCCCATCCCATAACTGTTGTCAGTCCCTGTTGTCAGTCCCCTACCCCTTTCACTCATGACCAACCCCTTATCACGAATTTTACGTCTAATCCCTAGCGTCCACGTCACTCGCCCGTATGTTTCGGCCACCGTCATCTACCATCTCACCCCCAAGTGGCCTGTTTTTCATTTATTAAAAGATAACACACCCTTTATCCTGCTGACCTGTCTCCCGCGCTCAACCGACCCCAGTTTTGAATAAAACTACCGTTATCCCCCCTACATTCGCTATTCACTCATCGCACCAGAAAATTTACCTCATACTCCTCCATTTCATTCTCATCGCCTTCATCCACAATCAGTCAAGCCTACTAACGTCGTGTTTATTGCAGGTACTGTAGCAGAGATGGCGCCAAAGCCAAGACAAGAAGAAGGAGAGGAGAATCCTTTTCTCCCACCTCCTATCGACCTGGACAAAATACCATTGGTAGACAAAGACAAATTGATCGCAGACACCATATGTGATTTCAATTTCTTGGACCTCTAGTCATGGCTCAGGGAGGTTTTCCTAGACCAGAGAGATGAGATTGGACTCTGGGAGTCCAATTTGCCCCTGTACCCTTTTCCCCAGATCCACCACTTTCCCGAATTCGCCCTCAAATGCCAAGCTCATTATATTCCCGACCAGAGGGTCGTCATCTCTTCATCTGGAGACGTCATGTTCTTCATCACGCCCGAAGACATAGACCAAATGATGCAAATTCCCTGTGTCGATTATGTTTCTCCTTTCAACCTAGAAATCCTTACAGAGTTGTATCAGAAGATGACTTTTCCCTAGAGAGCTCAAATATTTGAGTTGTTCCTTCCCACCTCTGCTCAATTCCCTTCCAAAAATCCCCCTTACCCATCCTCCATGTTCTCCACCAAGGGAAACTAGGTCATTTCCTCTCTTTGTTCTCTGTTAGGGTACTATTCCGACCAGTGGGTAGATGAGCCCATTCTGGGTTTTCTATCGATTTTCTCAATTGATGAAAAACCCACCACACAGTTTGATTTCAGTACCTTCTTGGACGACAATATTCACGAACAGTTCATGAACTTTGGCACAAAAGGCATGTTCAGATATTCGTCTATATTGGCCTACATGTTTGTTTTCTATCAAGCAGATAAATTTAGTTTTTCTATGCAGAAAATGGACGCAAATGGAAGGCCTCAGCCAGTCACAGCATGGACATCTTTGTTGAAGCACAACTCCACAGAGTATAGCTTCAAGGAATTCATTGATCTTTTATACCACCCTGTGGTAAGCATGTTGAGTGGCAGGCCCGAGCCACAAATAAATGACAAGGTCCAGAGAATTCTACATCTCTCGGACAATGCAAAGACAGGGGACTGGTACCTGTATCAAAACCACACCGAGATCAGATTTTTCGGGTGCGAATTGGCACCCTGCAAGCTGCCAAAGTATGTGCCGGTAAGAATCTTTGCGTTAGAGTATATAAGGCAGATCATGAATTCAGATGACATTCATTTTGTTTCCCTGAAGAAAAAGCAACAACTGAGAATCAAGGGGCAGATTGGCTCTTTCATCTGCAATAGTCGAGGTGCCGGGGAAGAAGCTGATAAAATGTTGAAAGAAGTGAAATTCTGTATGAGTTTCCCATGGCACTATGATCCATGTGGGATCATTTCAGAAATGCGGGTGAAAAATAAAAACATCCTGTATGTTCATGAGTCCAAGCCCGAGATCAAAAAAATTGCTAATCAGACAGTGTGGGTGCCTGACACATTGATTGAAGTGGAACAACAGGTTCCCCCGACCACTGTACCACCAACTAATACACCACAGGTCCCTAAAGAAAAGAGGCCTCGACAGGATTCATCTCCACCTGTCACGGAGGTATCATCCGAGGAGTTCCAGTTGCACACCAAGAGGCCCAAGACAGTCTCAGTTCCTGGTCCAACTGGAGAAAAAGAGGTTCCACCTACCACAGGGACCAAGCCATTTGTTCCTTCCTTCAGTTCGATCCAGCATAAAGAAATCACCCTAGCAGTACCGAAGAAATCCACAGTCTCTCCCCTGGACACTCAGCCAGGCAAGACTGGGCCCAAATTGAGAATCTTCGAGAAGTATGAGCTGATCAATAAGAAGAATCAAACCCTTACCAGTAGTACTTATGCTCAGTTTCGGAAACAAACATCTACTGCGCAACATAGATTGTTGTCTGCATTCGACACAGAAAAGGGCAGGATGCACATGGCCTTCCTCCAAGCGTAGGTTCCGGATGCCAAGGTGATCTCAGACTATAAGAGGGCCACCTTTGAATTCCAGGAAAAGGATGTGCACCCAACAGATCAGATGGATCTGCACAAATAGATAGGTGAAATGGTATTCCATACATTGGCGCATGCTTCTGCTTCAGCAGCCAAATTTCAGGTGTCACTCAACAATGCTCAAACGCAACTCAAGATGGAAAAAATATCGTCCTTTGCAAAGGACAACAAAATTAAGACTTTGGAGGAGTTGGTCCTCAAGATCGGCTATGATCCTTCGAACGTCAAAGCTGCAGAAGAGATGATAGAGAAGAAAAATGCAGACATCGCCTCCTTGAGGAAACAGTTGAAGCTCCCACCTACAGAGGACTCACAGGCGAAGGAGATAGAAGAGAAAGAAGGTGAGAAGGACGAAATTCTCAAGCTTCTCATGGAGCAGAACGCTCAACTCAAAGAAATGGAAGCAGAAATGGAGAAACTGCTAAAGGAGAAAGAGCAGTTGAAGTCTATGGAAGCCATTCCAATGACTGCCATCCCAATCTCAGGGACAAGCGCAACAACAATAACAACAATCTCGTCTGTAACACCAGTGACACCACAAGAGGGGACAACCGATATCACCAAATCCATGGAAAAGATGAACCCGCAGGAGACAGAAATCAACAGGCTTAAGAAGGAAGTTGAGAACCTCCAAGAACTCAAAACTTCTTTCCAAACCAGTCTCTCTAAAGAAAAGCAGGTAACTATACAACTCAAGAAGGAATTACAGCAGCTCCAAAAGCAAACAATGGAAGGGAAGTCTTTGGCCGAGGTCAAAGAGAATGTATGGACAGACATCACAAAGTCCATAAATGAGATCTGGCCCATGATCCAAATCATGTTCGAGCAGAACGAGTTGGTCCAAAGGAGTAAACAGGCTATTGAGAAGATCAGAGTAGAATTGGGAGATAGACCAACTCAGGCAAATGATATCATCAAATTCCTCAATTCTAAGGCCAGAGAAGAGCTAGAAGAGCTGAAGATAGAAGACAGAACAGAGACCATCCTTGAGGTCAAGAGAGTCTTGACCAAGAGAAGTCTAATGCTTCAGCTGGAAGAAAAGGTTCAGATAAAGGTTCAGATAAGTCTAGAATGAGCACGTCCTGATCAGTTATGACAGGAATGGTTGTAATTTGAATGATAAATACTTCACCTTTCGAAGTATTGAGGGTTGTTGATATTTACACCCTAAATCTATCAAACTGTAAGAATTTTTGAAGGGATCTGCCATTAATGAAAAGGAGGCACTTTTATAGGATTCTTGCGTGTATTCACTGGTGATGTTATTCTCTAAGTTGAATGTTATTCTCGCTTTGTGATCATTTTGTTTTCTAAAACTAATCTTTAAGAGTAAGGTATGTTGCAGGATTTATCTTGGATACCCTGTTTCCGACTTTAAAGATTTTAATGTTTATCTTCTGATGTTTTCAATTAAGAAATTCTTAACTGCTTCTTAGTTGAATTTATCTTTCTCATATTTTCTTTTGTCCATCATTTAAGATACTAAAAGATCCAGTGAGTATATTTTCTCGCCCTGTGGAATTTTTCTTTTCTTGTTTCTGGTGGTATTTCATATTTAATTAAATACAGACCCCATAGCCCAATGGAAGTGTAGACTGTCTCAACCAATTTAAAAACACTTTGACAACAAAACCTACAGATTTCTTTACCTAGCCTAATATCTAAAATTGAAACATAGCTAAATCATATATAGAGATCCCTCTCTGAAGCTGGAAGGGCTAGATCCCAGCTTTAAAAGTGGTTGGATAAAGTTACCTTTGTGGATTTCTTCTCTTTCAACCTCTAGGAAATTTACCAAGTGCTAACACAATCTTTCGGCCGAAATATTGTTCAACCGAAAGAATGTTTATATATCAACCACACATCGATTTCGAATTGTTTTCAAACTTTCTTGGCATTTTAGTGCGTCTGTGTGCGCCCGTGAGAATTTGTGAGGTCGTGAGCGCAGAGGTCTGTGAGCATTTGCGCACAGAGGTGTGAGCTTTTGGCGCAGAGGTATTGTGAGTGTTTGGGTGCAATGGTCGTGTTGGCGCAGAGGTTGTTTTGGTGAGCTGTCAACGAGTTTCAGGTATTTCTCCATGTTTCGTTTTAGTTTTTAATTTTAGATTTTCATTTGTATTTTAGTTTTAGATTTAGTTTATTTTTTTATTTTAATTTTAGCTTTAGTTTTATTTTAATTTAAATTTTAGTTTTATTTTTAGTTTTCTTCCAAATTTAATTTAGTTTTTTTAAATTAAAATTTAATTAATTAGGAGGTCGTGAGGGCCTAGCCTTGTGTCCAAGCAGTTGAGTGCCCACGACATTTCCCTATTCAAATTAGATTTAGTTTTAGTTTTTTATTTTATTTTTACTTTTATTTTAATTTTAATTTTAATTTTAGTTTTATTTTTAGTTTTCTGCCAAATTTAATTTTTTTTTTTTTAATTAAAACTTAATTAATTAGGCAACCATTCAGGGCAATGTCGTGGGCACACCAACTGCCTGGCCATAGGGCTAGGCCCTCGTGGCCGACTCATAGTCCACTGGACTTTGACTTGGCCGCGAGGGCCTAGCCCTGTGGCCAAGCAGTTGGGTGCCCACGACATTGCCCTGTTCAAATTAGCCTGTCTTCCCAATTTAGCTAGGAAATGTATTTTCAAATATAATTATATTTCTGTGTTTCCATAATATTTACTTGTGGTATTATGATATTTTAGAAGTGTCAATCCACTTTATTTTGTGAGTATGTTACATAACATAAATTAGTATATACCATAGTCTTGTTCTCAATTTATGCCCATATTACTAAAAGTAAAAATTCAAACATTTATTAGAATTGAACTTGAATTTGAAAGTTAAAGGAAAACCTTAAAGGCAGTGCACTAACCAACTAAGACAACAACTCGCTCTTATCCTAAGAGCTAGAGTGATCCTAATAGCTAGTAGAGGATATCCTAACAGCTAGAGTGATCCTAACAGGTATTGGAGATCCTAACAGCTAGAATGATCCTAACAGTTATTTTTTCAGTCAACCAGAGGTCAATTAACAAAATACCTTGCATGAAAAACCTACTTTAACAGAGGTTATCATGTTTTGGTCCTTTAAAAGACCATCCACCACAGAAACTAGCATTTTGGTGTTCATAAAAGTTTAAAAGAATTGTAATCATTATCTGCATTAGTCAAGTCACGTTGATAAATCATGATGGTGCACTAACAAGAATCTACATTGGCTGCCATTTGACATAACCCATGCAAAGGCATTCCCCAGGTCTAAACTATGCTCTGGAACAGAAAACGAAGTAGCCATCACATACCCATGCCACAGTAAAGGCCTCACCGAGATCTAGCAAACTTCTGAAACAGAAATCAAGCTTCTATCAGTAGTTGATCTTGCTTCAATAGCTAAATGAATTATCTATGTTTTTGTAATGACCCCATCGTTACAACAATAACCGAAGCAATTTTTTTTTTTTCATTTTTTTTTCAGGAGTTAAGAGGCAAGAAGACGACAACGACAACAACAATTTAATCAAATCACTGATGATTAACGCTAGCATGCAATCCAGGCAACAAGTTACTATGACACCACACACCAACTCAAGACAACTAGAAAACATGTGCAAAATAACAAGGAGGACGACTACCATTCTGACGCAAACATGACCACGCCTACAAGCTAAGAGACAACACCCCCATCTCGACATCACGGCCTAGACGAACAAATACTAGAACCTCAAGGCGCACAGACCTAATGCCTGAAGGCGTTCGGCCCTTGTGCCAAGAGAAACTTGCACGCTTGTCATCACTCACACAAAATAACCTACTCCGACCAATATCTCGTTCACCGCTATCCCCCAGGGCTTTCCATGGTCCCCTCATCAGGAATCATGTCATTCCCCAGGTGATAGATGCGTCAATAACCTTGGCGCAAAACAAAAGGGACCAAAACTCAAGAAAACTCCGATGATATAGGAACAAAATACTGACTGGGAGACTATACCTACCCCACACAAAGGTTGACAAGACATAAGAGGACGAAGACAAGGGGTGACGCCAGCCCACACGACATCATCCCCACCCCCACCAATCACCAAGTCTAACCGGTCTATGATTATATTCAATTTTAACAAAGGTTCCATTCTAACGGGACATGTCAAGTTACAATTAGACAATAATGTGTCCGCTAAATAAACATTAATACAATTAATTTTGCAAACCTAAGTGGTCAATAGTAAAACCATAATTATAAATGCCCTCTATCCTTAATTAAAATTCAATCCAACAAGTCAAAAATTTGCAATCCATTCCTTACTTACCAATCAAATTTTAATCTTTAACACAACTTAATTGATCAAGTCTATGTTAATCCAAATTCTCCACCCAACTAGACATTAACTTAAATAACAACATTTACAATCTTAAAGTATAATTCTATCATTATAACACTTATGAACAATTAAATCTCATCATGTAGTCTAGTTATATTGACCGAACTAACAATATTGTTTGTCTAATAATATTAGTAGGGAACTACTAACTATTAGCAGGGATGGAGCAATTTATCGAGGAAATTAACATAGTGGTTACTTAAAAATGAATATAGAAATAACAGGGCAATTACATGACCATTAACACAACAATTAAAATCTCACTAACAAGGTAGTTTACATTACTGTTGTCATAACAAGTAATACAACAATAGCAAGGCATTTAAGGTGTTAGTTAACATTTAACTCACTGTGTCATTTAATCCAAAGAATGAATCTACTGGCCATTTACATTGTTGTAGTAATTTTTCTGGCAACTAATATGACCATTACATAACAATGAATCTAGCAATAACAAGGCATTTAACTCACTTTTATCCATTTTATTTGCTGGCAAAAATCAAGGCAATTAATGTGACCATTACATAGCAATGAATCTAGCAATAGTAAGGCATTTGACTAACTGTTATCCATTTAATTCGTTGTGGAAAAATTAGCAAAAACGCAATGCCCACATGGTGGTCAATCGTGCCCAGTCGACAACAACTCAACAATTAAAGGCAAACGTATCCAATCAACATCAACGCAGTCCATCACTCAAGGGAAAACGCAGTCATAGTTTGAAGGAAAAATCATGGTCATTACTGCAAGTTAGTTATGAATTGAATAGAAAAACAAAAAAAGTGGGCGAATTCAACATGCGCACAGTCAATTTTTATTTACCAAAATCGTGGTCATTCCAGCAAGTGAATTTAAGATTTAAAAGGCTAAATGCGTGGATGATTTCTACAGCAACTCAGTCCATCGCTGGAAAGCAAAAATGTGGGCATTTAAAATGACAATCTTAGTCTCATTTGAAAGAAAAAACGTGGGCATTTAAAATAGCAAACTCAGTCTCATTTGAAAGCAAAAACATGGGCATTTAGAACAACAAACCCAGTCTCATTTGCAAGCAAAAACATGGGAATTTAAAACAGTAAAATCAGTCTCATCTGAAAGCAAAAACGTGGGCAATTAAAACAATAATCTTGGTCTCATTTGAAATCAAAACGTGGGCATTTAAAACAACAAACTCAGTCTCATTTGAAAGCAAAAATGTGGGCAATTTTAAATGGAAATTGTTAGAATATAGAATATCGTGTTCTTATTTTACCATTGACAATACCCTCGTCACCCAACCACAGGTCGAAGCCTCCCTCCAAGCACCTTAACCTTGAATGAGAATTCCTCAGGAAGAAAACCCTAGTCTAGATAGCCAAACAAAGAGTAGCGCATCAATCCCCAAGGATATCGCATCACAAAAGATGATCAGATAGTCCCAAACCCTAGCCAAGAGATATTCAAGCCAAAAATGAGAACTTGTTGCTGTTGCACCAACTCTTCCTCTAAACCTATGCACCAAACTGTAACTGCAGTGCACACCAAACTACAAAACTACAATTCTGAGATGTGACAAATGAGAACTGGCGCCCTGTATTTATAGTGGTTCTGCCAGTTTTGCTAGGGACGACTTCTCCTTCTGGATAAGTGTCTGTTCAGTATATTATTATTAATTATGGTTGACTTCTTCTCTTGGAGGATAATAGCCTAATATAAATTATCTTCTTGAGCTGACAAGGCTTCTAGGGTTATTATCCAACTCAATAGGGTTTCTCTTGCTTCCCAGAGTCTTCTATTCTCATCAGGTTCACACGTGGGGGTAAATACCTCCCGCAGATACCATAATATTAACACTCCCTCCTATCTAGAGAGGTATTTACAAGTAATGGTCTTGAACACAAAATATACCATTTACCCGGTAGCATCAATATATTCATCTAAACTATTTCATGACTAGATCATGAGAATCACCATCATCATTAGTTGCATCAATTCTCAAAACCATACTTCATCTGAGTAATTAGATATGATTTTGGATAAGTCACTCTCACCATGGAGTGATACAAGATGAGTAAAATCTCTGAACTATTTTTCGTCTGGAAAATCTCTATTCATCATTCATCTGAATGATCATTATCTCCAATAAACTGCTGATAGTCTTCAAGGCAATTAGAACAAGGATAGAACACACTTGTGTCTATTCATAGTAGTACATAACTACAATCCAGTGGTTCAC
>ML805345.1:47171-57678 GCA_009831015.1 Picea engelmannii
TAGAAACAATGTTATGATAAAAACTGTATCATCTGGGCCAATATTTCACTCACGTCTGTGAGATCTGAAAGAATGTCTGCCACCACAGTAGTCTTCATCTGCATAGAAACAATGTTATCATAAAAACTGAATCATCTGGGACAATATTTCACTCACATCTGTGAGATCTGAAAGAATGTTTGCCCTCAGTATAGAATATCAACAATAATCATCTGGGACAATCTTTCACTCACGTCTATGAGATCTAAAAGAATGTCTGCCCTCAATATAGAATATCAACAATGGGCTATCTTCCCCATTCTTCTCAACCAAGGAAGAAGGATTGTTTCTGATTTCTGAGCCTAGACCATTTCTCACCCTGGGACATTCCTCCGACACTAAACAAAGTGTAACCTGGAGAGAATGATTCTTCCCTCGAGAAATGTTTGGACCATTCCTTACCCTAGACCATTCCTCTGACACTAAACAAAGTGTAGCCTGGAGGGAATGAGTCTGCCCTAAGGAATGACTGTCCTAGACTATTCCCCACCCTGGGCCATTCTTTCAACACTAAACAAAGTGTAACCTGGAGAGAATGAGTCTGACCTCGAGGAATAACTGTCCCTGATTGTGGAGCCTAGACTACTCCCCACCCTGGGCCATTCTTCTGACACTAAACAAAGTGTAACCTAGAGAGAATGAGTCTGCCCTCAAGGAATAACTGTCCCTGATTGTTGAGCCTGGACTACTCCCCACCTTGGGCCATTCTTCCGACACTAAACAAAGTGTAACCTAGAGAGAATGAGTATGCCCTCGAGGAATAACTATCTGGACCATTCCCCAGCCTAGGCCATTCCTCTGACACTAAAGTGTAACCTGGAGAGAATGTATAACCCTCAAGGAATTTTTTTCCTGCATCAACCTCCAAAACAGACGATTCTTCAAAACTTCTCACAACTATGAAATTCGAAAGAATGACTGCCCGGCGAGGTGGAGCATTCTACTTGACCACTACTCAGAGTGACTGCTAAGAAGAATGACTATCCTAGACCACTCCCCATGTTAACCACAATGGGAAGTCATTGTCTATGATACATCAACAATCAGTTTGCCTCCCATGTTAACTACAATGGGAAGTCACTGTCTGTCAGAAATCTCAATCCACTTTCCAAATAGGAAAGCATCTGTCCAATTTGGACTATTTTTCAATTACAAAGATAAATAATATTTTCAATCCTCCCTCCTAACTGGAGAGTTATTTCAATCACAAAAATAAATGTTTGCATACCTTCTTCTAGTTTGGAGAGTCTTCCCTTCCAGCTAAGAGAGTTATTTCCACGAGCTCTAGCTTGAGTATGCAAGTTATTTCATCTTGAGTAGAGGCTTTACCAAAATGTATGCTTATCTGCTCATCTACGGAGATATTTATTAGAGAATCACTTTCTTCTTTCTAGACTTCATCATGGATAATGTAATGCTTGTACTTTAGTCTAGAATACTATGAAGGCTTCATGTAGATATGAGCAATAGAGTATATCATAGTTGGAGAATTGGAACATATCCATGTGGTACTTCTTTTGTCATCACAAGATCTGAGCTTCTGAGTAGTCATCTTGATGTTATAGGAAATATTCACCATGCTTCTGTTGTGCATTGGAGGTTCTCCACCAATTTGTCTTCTTCTTATCTGTATACAGGAGTCTCTTTCTGGTATATCTCAAAGTCTTGAGATTGCTCTGCATGCGCTCTTTACTCAATTTCTTTTGGAGAACATTCTTTGCATTTATCTGATGTAGAATTCCAACTCATGGATGTTGTGAATGATATAATGACTTATATAGAGATAAGTCTGGTGTACCATAACAATCAATCATCATAGTATCCTCCCTCTATCTGAGAGAACCTATGGTTCTGTATCTTGCAATGCTTTTCATTCATAGGTTTTCCATACACTGTTCTTCATCACGACTTTCGGTTCTTCTGCTTGATTGCTTTTATTGAGTTCATATTAGGCTGGTAATCTTGTGATTCTTGATACAATGACTGGTTGTTCTGATTCTTCTTTCTTGGAATTTTCATGTTATTCTTTAGCTCTTGGGTCCATGGAGTTTCTTATAGATTCCATGCCCTAGAGATTCCACTTCTTACCTTCATCATTGTTTCACGGATCTGGATGGACAACCAGGAATACTTTAAGGCTACTCTTCAAAAAGGTCTTCTTCTGCAGTTGAGCTGAACACGTACTATCTTTCATGGCTACTACCATGGATGTATACATTTCATCATCTTCAATGGATCATAGGATTAGCTCCCTCCTAATCCTTGCTTCACGTATAAGTGCATATCATCTGCTCCCTTCGTCTGACTGAGTCCATGCTTTTGTCTCCTATCCTTATTGTCTTCTACAATATATAATAGAGTCCACGTTTCCATCTTCATCCTTATTGTCTTCTGCAATATATATAATTGGATTTCTTGTCTAATCGAATCCACGCTTCCATCATGAGTCTTTTTCCAGTTTCCTTTCGATTGTTGACTTCTTTCTATCTTTGCTTTTTCCAAGTCTCTTCAAGATTGATTCTGATTTTGGTCTTATCTTGTAATGTCTTCCACATGATTTTTATTTCATCCTTTCATATGTATTATCTAATGATATTCATCCTTTTCTTGTTTTTATTTCATAGGTATAGTTCTTCTTGGAACACATTATCTTCCAAGAGATAGATATACAAGATATGTACAGAGACGATGCAAGAAAGATATGTACAAGAAAATAAGAAGAGTGTTGTTACCTTTTAGTAGAAGAAGTCTCTTCCATCCTGCTTAGTTTCTTTGCAGGTTCCTTTTCTTCGACAATCGATGCTTCATGTTTCTCCTTCCTTTTCTTTAGATTGAGACACTGATTCCTGTAGTGACCGTACTTCTGACAGTTGAAGCACTGTATTTCTGAAATATCTTTTCTTTGTTTTGACTTCCTTCTTGAATTGAACTTTCTTTTGTCCCTGAAGTTCTTGAATCTTGCTGTGAAGTCTTGATCATCGTACTTCTTTTGAGGTTTCTCTTTTGCATTGATCCTTGATTCTTCTTGAACACAGCAAGTCCAAAGTTCTTCAAATGTCGGGTACTCCTTCCTTGTGTTCATGCTTGCGGCAAATGCATACCATGTCTTGGGAAGACCATTGAGTACTATGTTTACCAATTCCTTTTCTAAAGTGATCTCTTCAATAGCTTGTATTTGATCTCTTAGCTGGGAGATCCTTACAAAGTATGATGTTATGTTGTCGTCATCATTCATCTTCATGTCACGGAGCTCATTCTTCAGACTCAAAACTTTTCCAATGTTTCTGACTGAGAAGAGATTTGTTAGGGCATCGTACATCTTCTTCGATGAGTCAAGATGGGAGATGTAGGGTATCAAGTGGTATTTTATGGAATCCACTATGATACTCATGGCATTGATGTCAACGTATTTGAACTTCTCCATAGCTGCAACGTTCTGCGGTTCCTTCTCTTCTCCTTCTTTAAACTCTGGCTTCACAATCTTTCTTTTCACAATATCCAACACTTTATTCTTAGCAAGGATGAGGTCAATCCTTGTCTTCCATGATCTGAAGTTAGAGGCTCCATATAGCTTGTTCTCAAACTTCATAGAGTTCGTCATGGCTTGCTTGACTTGGTCAAACCCTAGATTTGACTAGAAATCCAAACTTCACATCTTGGCCTTTTGAGGGTACCAGGAGATGCACTGGGCTAGGGCGCACTGATATATCTGGAGATTAGGTCAATCTCATCATTTAAGGTGCCTCGACAAGAGGTTTAGGGTTTCTGCAACTACTTCTACTGGTAACCCTAGCTGTAGTGCTTTTGGAAACTACTCCTGCTAGTAACCCTAGCGGCAGTTCCTCAATCAGCTCAATATCTAGCGGCTATGTTTCATTTCAGCGTTTTAGGTTGACTGAAGGGGTGTGGGCCCATAACTTGTTAGAATACAGAAGATGGTGTGCTCGTCTTACCATTGAGGATACCCTTGTCACCCAACCATAGGCCGAAGCCTCCCTCCGAGTACCTTAACCTTGACTGAGAATTCCTCAAGGATAGTCAAACAAAGTAGCGCATCAATCCCCAAGGATAGTGCATCACAAAAGTTGATAAGATAGTCCCAAACCCTAGCCAAGAGATATTCAAGCCAAAACTGAGAACTTGTTGCTACTGCAGCTGCAGTTGCACCAACTCTTCCTCTAAACCTGCACACCAAACTGTAACTGCAGTGTGCACCAAATTGTAGAACTGCAATTCTGAGATGTGACAAATGAGAACTGGTGCCCTGTATTTATAGTGGTTCTGCCAGTTTTGCTAGGGCCGACTTCTCCTTCTGGATAAGTGTCTGTTCAGTATATTATTATTAATTATGGTCGAGTTCTTCTCTTGGAGGCTAATAGTCTAATATAAATTATCTTCTTGAGCCAACAAGGCTTCTAGGGTTATTAGCCAACTCATTAGGGTTTCTCTTGCTTCCCGGAGCCTTCTATTCTCGTCAGGTTCACACGTGGGGGTAAATACCTCCCGCAACTACCATAATATTAACAACAATCTCTGTCTCATTTGAAATAAAAAATGTGGGCATTTTAAACAACAAACTTAGACTCATTTGAAAGAAAAAATGTGGGCATTTTAAATGGCCAATCTCTGTCTCATTTGAAAGCAAAAACGTGGGCATTTTAAACGACAATCTCTATCTCATTGAAAGCAAAAATGTGGGTATTTAAAATGACAATAATTGGAAACTTTTAAGAGCAAAAACGTTTTTCCATTTCCAATATACTAATACAAAATGTAGACATGAATCAATTCGTTTTTCCATTGCCAGAATACCAATACAAAATGTAGACATGAATCGATTCGTTTTTCCATTGCCAGAATACCAATACAAAATGTAGACATGAATCAATTCATTTTTCCATTGCCATAATACCAATACAAAATGTAGACATGAATCAATTTGGTTTTTTTTTCATTGCTAGAATACCAATACAAAATGCAGACAACAGTAAGAGAACCAAAAGGATCCAACTAGCCAAGGACAATAACAGAGGTAGACAGTGTTATAACCCTAATCTGCACCAGACATGCTTACCTGGCATAAGGCCATCTTAGATTCCTTCTTTTCCAAAACACTGTTGAACAAATCTTCTTAAAAACACCTTTTATAAAGGCCCACATGCCCTACTCCATTACTGCACACATGTACACGCTAGCTGACCCAAAACAGCCCGCGTGTACCTACAAAAGCATGAAAAAAGGAAAGTCATTGACGAAACACACAACTTTGGGTGAGTTAACTAAACCTTCCGGCCATGCATGGCCGAGGGCTCGACCAAATACCTAGCTTCTTCTAGCCTATAAAACAAGGGTTATGGGTCCTATTTGGAAGAGGAAAATCACAGTAAAGAAACTATACCTGATTATGCATTCCCTTTGTCCCAACCCTTTAGCCATCCTTGTGCAAAGAGAAATATAGAGAAAATAAGTTGGAGGACAGTTGAAGAGGAGCCCAGGACTAGGTTCATGGAGCAGTGGTCAGCTTCATCATTGTAAGTTGATTTGTTGAAGTTAATAATAAAGAAGTAATTTTCCCGTCCCACCATATGAGGTTTTCATGGTTTATTACATACTTGTTTATTGAATCTCTAACCCATTAATCTATATATCAAATGAATTGTGGAGTTTTTTGTTTGTCTTGTGTGAATGCAGGTCAGCCTTGGGAGGAGAGTTGCAGTCAAAGAGTGATCAAGCGTGAAGAAGGATCGATATCAAACGCCCAAAATAAGGTATGCTCACTTGATCTTCTTAACTATGTATTTGCTTAAGAATAATGAGGATTAGGTATAGGAAGACGGTAGAAAGTAGAAATCTTTAAGTCTTTTCTTCATGCATAATTAAACCCTAAGTGATAGTCCATAGAGGGATTTCCCACTCACAACAGAATTGGTGACCGTACTGGGAAGATCTCTAGGGTTTATGGGAATATTTTTTGGGTATTTTTAAGAACTGGTTTCATTTCCTGTTTTTAAAGTTTCTGCAAAAGTTTGAGCTAACAGAGATTCTAGTCTTCCATACTAGTTATCTTTGTTTCTTTTCTTGACTGTAATTTTTTTTGAGACCCACAAAGGTACATGCGACCTTTATAAGGTTTTCATGCGTGTACCCGCGCCCTGCATTCTCACAGCCTGCGTGTACACGCTAGCTGAGGAAGTGTCAGTCGCATGTATGATTCCAAAAAATTTCTTTTAAAGAGGCAGTCATCCTCTTCCCTATTAGAATTAGTCCTTCTCAGGGGTTTTCTAGAAATCTTTCTAGTGTTTGTTGGTTGCAGTATATAGCTTAGGATTCACCTCGGATTGGTTTGTTCTATGAATTTTTCCTTGAATTGTTTTCTTTTTTCTGTTAAAGTAAGTGTCTGAGTCTTCAAGAGACTCTGGTTCTCAGTACCAGTAGTCTATGCCTGGGCTGGATTTCTTGTCTTTTCATTTGTCTCAAAGTTTCAGATATACACGTGGCCTGTATAAGGCCAGCATGTGTGTACACGCGCTTTGACTTTACACAGCTTGTGTGCACATGCTTGCTATTGAAATGTCAGTAGTGTGCTTGTGGAGAGAATTTTTGTTGAAGGTGAGGCAGTCATCCTTCCTTTTGACAAGAGTTATACCTCTCAGGTTTGGGTCTCTGTCATAGTTGTCAGTAACTTAGGTTTGATCACAACAATAGTTTTCTTTTTTTCATTTAGAAGTTTTCCTCAAAAGTTTTCTTTTATAGGGTTTTTAGACAAGTGTGAGAGTTCAATTTTAATTTTCTTGTGTGTGATTTTTAAAGTGACTATTTGCAATCTGCGCTTAGGCCAGAAGTTTTCTTGTTTTTGACTTGTTGATATTTTTCCTTTTTCATTTGCGAGCATTTAAATAAAATAAAAAACTTGTATTTCTTTGTTTGGTTAAAAAAGTGTTGTTTTGCATTAGTAACCAGGGAAAAGTCTTTTCTTTCATAAGTTCTTGATGGTTTACTTAGATCATAAATAGCTCGCAGTCAAGTGAAATATTGTTTTGAGTTTGTTGTTCAAAGATCTTATAAAAAAATTTAAGTTTGAAAAGTTGTTTAAGAGTTGAATTAAGTAAAGGTTTTTGTTTCCAGTTTTCTGTTTATTTTTCTTTCGTCTTTCAAACATCACCAATTTCACTTTCATAACCTTTGACTTAAGACAAGCCATAAAAATTAATGCTAAATCTAAAATTCATTAGACTTTTTATGTTTATAGGGTCAACCAACTAGTTTAGGGTTAGGGCCTTGGATTAGGTTGGAGAGGAAACTCTTCAAGGCCATTAAAATCAAACATTAGAGTCTGAGTTAGGGAGTGTCAAAGTCCAGTATCGTGAAAGTTATCTGGGACCCCCCTCTAACACAGGGGATAAACATGAGGACACGTGCGGAAAGGTAGCAGAGATAAACCCTCTAAAGTTGGACCAATCGTAGTGGAGAACACATATAGAGGGCTTGTCTTGGGATTCCGTCGATTTCATTTGCCACGGAGCTTCATGGGTCTTGAATCCATTCGAAGTCCTTAGTTTTCTTCCAGATCACTTGCTTTTGATACCCTTGATAGGTTTTTGTCCCGATACCCTGCTCATTGTGGTCTACCCAACTTTCGACTGTACCCGCCTGGTGACTGTTTGCGCGCTGGCAACCTAGTTGCCTATCTTTTTAGGTATATACACAGGTGACTGCAGGGGTATACTGCAGTACCTAGGACAAACATCGGGCCACACTTTGCAGAGTATACCCGGAGGGTGCTTCTGTGTTCGAATTGCACTTGCACTAGTAAGTTGCTCTAGTGTTGGTTGTTGTAACTATTCTTCCAATTAGTTTAGTGTTTTCTTGTTTTTATCTTGTAGGGACTCTTTTTAGTGTGTGTTTTTTTTTGAACGAAAATAAATCCATAGAGTGTATTTGATCTTCCCACACAGTGGAGGATCACGATCTCCGCCGATCACGAAGGATTCTGGTCCTATCACCAGTTACACTGGAGCCACCCCTGCCACCACTAAGAACAAAGATAGACCAACAAGGGTCTTTTGAAGCAACCGGGTCATAAGAAATTGTGCTCGACCAACATCCAGAGGAAATGACCATTTTAGACTTTGGAGTGAAAGCTCTTGGTCCACCTGAACCTCCAACCACTGATCTTTCAGCACCCATCATTGTACCGATTCACCCTTATGAGTGCCAGATAGTGTTGCACGCAGCAATGGAAACAAATGTTGTCACTCCTTCTGGGAATTCGTCAATTCCCACTATGGTTGTCACCACAGGAGATTTTCCACCTCCTAACCCACTGTCACTGGTCCGAGCCACCATGTTCTCGACTTCCTCTACCTCGTACAATGGTCGAATCCCATCTATGGTAGCGACCTCAACCCCTTTCACACCAAGTGTGACAGGCCCTCCATTCTCATATGGGATGCCTAGCTCAGGTACAAGTCCTGTACTTTCCTACTCCACCTCACAGCCTTTAGGTCTGGGGCAGGGAGCTCTAACGCTCCTCTGCAAGGCCACATGGGAGGCACTTTAGCTCCTTTTAAATCTTTCCCTTACGGGGTAGGTCATATACCTCCTTCGTCCCCTTCGCTCGGTGGCACACATCAACAATCTGTCGGGCCACCTTGTAAGGTAGCTAGAGAGGTAGTGGGGGGGCCTAGAGGGCCCATAGTGATAATAGTGGAGGTCATTCAATGTAAGGTGGAATAGGTCCACTATATTATTAAATAAGGCCCACTATGGTAGTTAGATATAATAAATGTAAGAGGACTTCTTAGAAGGTTCTACTTCTAGAAGATTCCTCCTCTAAAATGTTCTTAGGTGATGATAACACTATATAAAGGGGTTTAAGCAATGTAATGAGACATGAAGAGAAGTATTGTATTTGGAGCTGAAGCTCATTAGGAGGTTTCCCCCTCGAAGAGGCAAGTGAACAGGAGAGGATCCCTTCCATAATAGGATCCAATGTATGGTGTTGCCCTACCTAAAGGGTTTCTATAATAAAGTTGTGGTTTTCTATATGGTTTCATAGATATTGTGTGGTGATTGTATTCATATATCTTTGGATATATTGGTGATTATATTTGTAGATCTATTAAGGATCTTAACAAGTGGTATCAGAGCACTTTCCTTGGCCGGAGTTGTGGGCAACTATTTTTTATTTTTGCAGATATTTTTTTTCGGAGAAAAAAAAAGAGGGCCACGAAATTATAGACATTTTAAGTATAATTTTGTGAAAATTTTTCATAAAAGGGTTGTATATATGAGTTCCTCTCAGAAAAACACCCAATTTGAAAAAAAAATCATCCAAAACGGAGTCAAGAAGGTCAAGATATTGAGGTTTTAAAATCTGCAATTTTTTAGGGTTTTCCTGCGGACGAAGACGCGATTTGTTTTTATTTTTGTAGAATTTGGAGGCCGAATTTGCCCAAATAAATTATATATATGATTCCCTCTCACAATTTCACCCAATTTCAAAAAAAAAATCAGCTGAAACGGAGTCCGAGAAGTGAAGTTATGAGCATTTTAAGTTCAACAGTTTTTTAGGGTTTTTCCAGAAAAAGATGCTATTTTCTGTCGAAACTTCTTGGGTCTATTTTTTGAGTTTTTTCGTGACGGATGCAGGACCGAAGATTTCATAGGGTTCTCAGATGGCTATTTCATCTCAAACCTTGAAAGAAATTCTTGAATCATTCAAAGCCCAATTGGATGATAGATTGGATGCATTTGCACATGGCCTCACAAACAGCCTCATACATGGCCTCACAGACAGCCTCACACATGGCCTCAATGATAGTTTTCATAATATTCAAGATTCATTGAATAAAATGCAGGAGAGATTTCTTATGGAGGGTCTCATGAATGAATATAATCAAGAAAGATATGCTTGGTATGATTTTGAGGACGATTATGATGATTGGTATATGGATAGTTGTCATTTCGGGGATGACAACCACTTCCATATTTTATTTGATGACTCTACTCCACCTTCTGTAGAGAACATAAATGTCCCAGATCATGAGCTAGTTACCACCGTTCAGTCTGCATATTCTACAGTGGCATTATTCCTTCCAAATTCTGCTATGACCCTTTTCCACTATGTGGATGGATCTTCTTATTTGGATCCACATGATAGGTGTCAGTCTTTGGAGCATCATTTGGAGTTGGTTATTGGATTCCAAAATCTTCTACGGAGATTTCACATGAGCAATTGGACATGGGACCCGGGCTTACAATGGTGGTTGGACTACTTCAGCATGGTGGATTTCCTTTCTACATGGGACTTTGGTTCTTTAGTTTTCTTCAGCATTACGGTCCACAATTATCCATGGGACCCTGGTATATGGTTGTACATCAAGCGTTGAGGACAATGCTTTCATAAGGGGGATGGAATGTAAGGTAGCTAGAGAGGTAGTGGGGGGGCCTAGAGGGCCCATAGTGA
>ML805345.1:57745-99677 GCA_009831015.1 Picea engelmannii
GATATAATAAATGTAAGAGGACTTCTTAGAAGGTTCTACTTCTAGAAGATTCCTCCTCTAGAATGTTCTTAGGTGATGATAGCACTATATAAAGGGGTTCAAGCAATGTAATGAGATATGAAGAGAAGTATTGTATTTGGAGCTGAAGCTCATTAGGAGGTTGCCCCCTCGAAGAGGCAAGTGAACAGGAGAGGATCCCTTCCATAATATGATCCAATGTATGGTGTTTCCCTACCTCAAGGGTTTCTATAATAAAGTTGTGGTTTTCTATATGGTTTCATAGATCTTGTGTGGTGATTGTATTCATATATCTTTGGATCTATTGTGATATTTTGTATTCAGTATCCAGGTTCTTAACACACCTGCACACCATATTTTAATTGAATCAGGGAGTCAAGGACCACCTTCACATAATATGCTGGTAGGTTCGACATCATTTTCTTTGTTCGGTGAGTTTGGTAACAAAACCTTCTCGTCAGTTTCTTTCCCGACTGGGGGAAATCCCGGTTTCGGACAACCTATTCCTATGAAGGGTACTATTCCTGCACAGGGGGCAAACCCAGAAACTTCTTCCACATCAGGGCCTTGGAAATCTTGGTAGGCCTCCACTCCCTCATCAGGAATATCAATCTGGGGAAATTCTTTTCACAATCAATGGAACCCCGGAAAAGGCACTATGCTTATCCCCACAGGATCGACATGGGGCAACCCTTCCCAAAGTCCTCCAAATGTAATGCATGCCCAAACATCTACATCCTATTTTGGGAATTAGCCGATGATGTCTCCTCATATGCAGAATCCGTACGCTGGTCATGGCCATGGTTTTTACTAGAATCCAGGCCAGCAGCTGAACTTTTCCTGGCAACCTGGTGCCAGTCAAACTCCAGGTCCTTTTTTCCTAGGTTATCACCAACAACCCAAACTACCTTTCCTGACAACCTTGCATTTACCAGACATGACAAGGTTGTTGAATGACCCTATCTGTCATGATCTGTGTTGGCCCCCTCTACCAATGAAGTTTCCTTCGGACATACCAAAGTTCGAAGCCAAGCCTAATGAAGATTCAGGAGATCATGCGACTACCTTCCATCTTTGGTGCTTATCTAACTCGTTAAAAGATGACTCTGTATAGTTGCAATTGTTTCAACATACTCTCAATGGGAGTGTCATGAAATGGTACATTGAGCTCGACCGCTCAAGATACTCTTCCTTCGGCAAATTGGCAATGGCTTTCGTAGACCATTTCCAATTACCCATGAGATATGACGCTAGCACATAATTGCTGGCCAATTTCACACAGACAAAAGAAAACCATAACTCTGATCACATCCAAGAAAGGAGACATGGGAAGAGTTTAATTAAGGTGCCAGTCCCACCATCATTTTTACTCAAGTGGTTCCTTAATTCTTTGGTCCTGCAGTTATCCAAAGACATCGCAACATCGGGAGTATTTTCCAAAGAATATGCCATCATGAGAGCTCAACAGCTTGAGCTAATATATTCTCAGTCTAGTTTATTATACGAGATCTTGCTAGATGCACCACGCTTAATACTTGATAAAACCAGACAGAGAGTTGGACCACATGCCGATGGTATTGTTGGTTCAGCACAAATAAATCCCACTGAGCAACTAATGAAGAAACTGCAATAATTGTCTATACAACACACAACGGCCATCCAAACTACTATTTTGGCTGCTCCCCCTACTAAAACGTCGGATGTACACACAGTGCAATCAAAAAACCCAAAATCCACCCAACAACCTGAAGGAAAGAAAAAACAACGAAAGAAGGGTAAGGGGGATAAGAAACCCACTAATAATGCTGGTGGGGGAAACACTGAGAAGTGGAAGGCGAGGTATCCGTGCAACCTATGCGCGGAAGACCACCCAACCCACCAATGTCCTCAGCTTGCAGAGGCCCAAAATTTTGTGACACAACAACAGCCTGTTGTGTTAACCAATCCATTTTAGCATGGGCAAAACCTAACCCAAGCCTCTACAAGCGCGGAAGGGGGCAATCAAGGACCCTCTCCGTCTTCGAACAATCCCGCATCTGTGAATGTGTATATGATGAAGAGTGATTCTTTTATATCGACTAGAGCACATGACTACAGTAAACCAAGCACTTATGAGAAGGGAAAAGAAGACAAACTCCCCTCTCTTCCTCTACAGATTGAGAAGACTTTGGGCGAAACAATGACATGCATCCCAAAAGGCGTGTTCAAAAAATATTCTCACAACTCAAATGCAAGGGTCGCCCAAAACTATTCTGTGGTGGAGGATTTGTCTCAAACCCCTTGTGTGATGTCCACTTTCGAGGTCCTCCAAAGCTTCCCTTCCCAGAGGAAATCTTTGTTAATCGCTTTAGGATCTACCGAGACTTGTAATCTGCATACCATCATGCTAGATACAACCGAATTAAAACCTCATCTTCCTTACCACGTAGCATTTCATATAGTAGTGGCTCACCCCACAAAAAAATTTACTCAAAATATTTTATGCACAGTGGTTGATGAGGGCACCTCGATATGCGTTATGTTGTTGGCATGTTGGAAGGCCATTGGCCAACCCATTTTGTCTCCGTCGCCTACTCTTCTCACTGATTTCAATGGTCATTTTTTCCAACCACATGGTATCATTCCCTCTTTCCCCATGCATTTAGGAGGGATGACCATGTGCGTTGAGGTAGATGTAGTCAACGCATCCCTCGACTACAATCTCTTGTTAGGAAGGAGTTGGACTTATTCCATGCAAGCAGTGGTTGCTACAGTTTTCTGGGTCTTGTTGTTTCCACACGAGGACCGGAATGTGACCATTGATCAATTATCTTTTTCTAGACCTGACCCTTCATTAGGGGTATCCGCGGTCCCGATGATTGATAATCCTCAACCAGGCATATTCAACGTAGGGGTTGGTTTGTGCCCATCTTTGATGGGCACCTTCAATTACCCACCCCCTCAAGGCGATGTCAAGTTCATATTCGACCACCATAAGGTTGAGATTTTCCAAGTTTCGTCATTTTGCATGACTTACTTCAACGATCCATGGATACTTCCTTCCCCATCGACCACGATGGATGGGACAGGACACTCGAGCATGTCCATGCCCTTGTCTGTAGCTGAAGTAGCGTACTCTTTAGTCCAGCAAGCTTCAACCAACATAGATCCAACTCCTGCACAAGAGTTAGATCCGCTTCTAGAGCCTATTTGGGCTCAAGGTTCTCTCACTGACACTGATTCGTTAGACTGTCTTTCCCTTCGACGAAGCAGTAATTGAAGCAATGACTAGTCTAGACAAACCTTGCGATGATCTTCATCACAGATCATACTTCCTCCTAGAGTTAAGCAGAATCAAAGCTAGAGAATTCACCTTGACTATGAATGGAGATAGGTCTTGTCCTATTGATCCCTTAGATACACACGAGGTCTATGCTAAGGGTAATATTGCAACCATCATTGAAACCATACCAATAAATATCTCCAAAACCCCTCGCATCATGGAGAATGTTTTCGTCGGAGCTAACTGCTCCCCTGGAGAGATTCAAATCTACACAGATCTATTTAAATAATTCCATGACGTTTTTTCCTGGTCTTATGAGGAAATGCTAGGCATCGATCCAAAAATAGTCGAATATGAAATCACAACTTATCCAGATGCCAAGCCTGTTCGACAGAAGCTTTGTCCGATTAATCCCAGGAAAGCAGCAGCCATTAAGGTTGAAGTTGAGAAACTACTAAAAGATGGTTTTATCTATCCTATTCATTTGACCCAATGGGTGTCAAATCCTGTGTCGGTCAATAAAAAATAAGGCAGGATTCGTGTATGTATAGACTTCTGTGATTTGAACAAGGCCTGTCCAAAAGATAATTTTCCCACACCATTCATTGACCAGATAATTGATGAATGTGTGGGTTGCGAGGCCTTCTCTTTCATGGATGGTTTTTCGAGATATAATCAAATACAAATCAAACCCAAAGACCAACACAAAATGACATTCATTTGTCCATGGGGTACATTCGCATATCGTAAGATGCCCTTTGGTCTCAAAAATGTTGGACGGACCTTTCAGTAGGCCATGTCTTTTTCTTTCCATGAAATCAATCATATAGTCGAGGCCTATTTAGATGATTTAGCATCTCGATCTCACAAGAGAACAAATCATCCCACACACCTCCAACTTATCTTTGAGCGTTTTTGCTACTTCTGGATTTGCTTGAATCCAAACAAGTGCATATTTTACGTAACACCAGGACGTTTGTTAGGTTTCATAGTGTCAACAATAGGGATCATGGTAGATCCTCTCAAGGTTGAGGCAATAATTCAGTTGCCTCCCCCACGCACAATCCTTCAACTTCAGAGTCTACAGGGCAAGGCGATTTTTTTAAGACATTTCATCGCCAACTATGCTGAAATCACAAAGGGATTTATGCGCTTACTAAAGAAAGACACTCCTTTTCATTAGGACGATGCCGCTCAACGCTCTTTCGACGCATTGAAACATGCCCTCACTACTGCCCCTTTGCTTCAGCCACCTAACTATAACAAAGATTTCTTATTATATCTTGCTACAGCAGAGTCAACGATCGGCATGGTCTTAGTTCAGGAAGATGACTTATTCTTAGAATATGTGATTTATTACCTGAACCGAGGCCTCATAGGACTGGAACTCAATTATTCTCATATCAAAAAACTTGCGTTGGCAACAGTCCATGTTGTTGAACGGTTCCGTCAATATGTTTTGTTTCGCAAGACCATCGTCATTGCTGTTGTGAATCCATTCCATTACATGTTGACATGACGGGTAATAGGTAGAAATATCAATAGATGGATAGTCATTCTCCAGGAGTTTGACTTAGATTTCCTTTCAGCGAAATCCAAAAAATCACTAGTCTTCGCAGAACTTATTTCGGAACTTCTGGTTGAGTCAAGTGATGTTGTGCCCGAAGAGTCACCTATCATAGGAGATATGTTTTTTATCACATCTTCAGATCCTTGGTATGGAGATATACTTATCTATCTCCAGACTTTTAAGTTCCCCACCTCTTCTTCTCATGATGACCGTCGACGTATATGCCATCAGGATAAGAATTATCTCATACTCGATGATACGTTGTATCGAAGAGGTGTAGACTATGTCCTGTGCCGATGTCTCACTCATGAAGAAGAAGTTATCGTGCTTAACAATTGCCATATCAGATCCTGTGGTGGTCATTTGTTTGGGTTGGAAATAATCCAAAACATTTTACGAGCAGGTTACTTTTGACCGACACTAATCAAATATTGTATCAAATCGGTCAAGAAGTGCCACCCATGCCAGATCTTCTCTTGGAAGATGATGGCACATCCCGTTCCCATGTTTCTTGTCATCACAGTTGGTCCCTTCACTAAGTGGGGGATTGATTACACTACATGCAACCCTCCTTCAGCAAGGGGGCACCATTATATCATCATAGTCATAGACTACTTCACGAAGTGGGTCGAAGCTATGCCAACGTTTAAAGATAATGGAGAGATTGCGGCTCTCTTTTTGTTCAACCAGATAATAGCAAGGTTTGGCATCCCGAGAGAGATTTTCACTGACCATGGCAGTCACTTTCAGAACCAAATGATGACCAAGTTAACATCAAAGGTTGGGTTACGGAAAGAACATTCATCACCCTACTACCCCCAAGCAAATGGTCAGGTGGAAGCTCTAAATAAATATCTTAAGACCATCCTACAGCGAAAGATCAACTCAGCCAAGTCAAAGTTGCATTTGATGTTATACTCATCATTATGGGCTTATCGAATGCCTGTTAAGACTGCAACCGATTTCTCACCTTTTCAACTCATTTAGTGGCTGGAAGCAGTCTTGCCTATCGAATGTTAGATCCCGTCCCTAAAGTTGGCAGTACAATTATTGCCAGACACTTCTCCACTTGAAGAGTGGTTATTATACCTTGAGAAACTCAATGAGTAGCGTCGTGATGTGGCCCTGGCCAATGAGGCTCACAAGCAAAAAGTCAAGTGTCAATATGATCGGTCCATTTGTCCTCGGATGTTCTCTGAAGGCGACCTTGTCCTGGTCTATGACCAGGATAAGGACCCCTTGGGGGCAAGAAAATTCAAACCCATGTGGTTCGGACCTTTCATGATAAAAGAGGTTCTTAAAAATGGTGCTTATCATCTGGTTGACTTTGAAGGGAATGCTTTGGCAGATCCTAGAAATGGGATCTACCTCAAGAAGTATTACTCATAGGCAGGTCACCATGGGTAACTTTTTGTAACATATGTATAGTCTTTGTACTATTACTGTCTAGTTTCTTTTAGTATTATGGACGTGTCATTTTTTATGTTATCTTTTGTTACTGTGGCAGATGTCAAGTGAATACAAGGTGTTCATTGGGTACGCAGACGGTGCTAGCCAGCACACTTAGAGGCTTGCCTCCGCAGCTTGGGTAATTTTTACACCTCGTGGCCAGTTATTATCTTCCGGAGGTATATACTTAGGTGACACCACAAACAATGTCACTGAGTATAGTGCAATTATTGAGTTGCTTCATGACGCCCTATCATTTGGTATCTCTCATCTCTGGGTCTATCTTGATGATCATCTGGTTGTGTCGCAGTTAAATAGAGTCTACCATGTTCATGATCCGACTTTACACCGACGATTCCTTAGGGTACGTCTCTTAGAACGAAGCTTTGATTATATTACATATTTTCATGTTCCTAGGAGATTAAACCAAATTACAGATACTCTAGCTAATCAAATTTTAAATTGGCATCTCGCACACATATGAAAGGACATACACATAAACATGTAAATACATTTTTAAAGGAAAAAATGATCCCTAAGACACAAAAAGACATAAAAATCCATATATAATATCATAGTCACTAGAGTACATAGGTGGACGCAAGAACCTCAACAATATGACCAATAACGAGTCATGGGGCTTATGCCCTCAAAACATATATACAAGTAGCGCTCTCTTCACGTGAAAATTCTAACTAAGGTCAGGGCCTGTGGGCCCTATTGTACTGATCAACAAAATTTTCCAAACGTCGAAACAATCGGACCCATGTCCGTGGTTCCCCCACTACATGAGGCTGCATAGATGGTGGCAGATCCTCAATCTCTGGCATAGGGACCATGTGGGTGAGTGAAGTAAAGTGTCGCTCGACTCATCTCAACACCCTCTCAGCCTCCCCGGCTGGAATCTCTCCTGCTGCTACTGGTCCCCCTACGGTGGCAGGTGCGGCCCCTGACTGAAGATGACACATG
This sequence comes from Picea engelmannii, assembly GCA_009831015.1. Lineage (NCBI taxonomy): Eukaryota > Viridiplantae > Streptophyta > Pinopsida > Pinales > Pinaceae > Picea > Picea engelmannii. The sequence goes on from ML805345.1 coordinate 65,014, forward strand.
TTCCTCGCATAATCCGTAGTTCGCAGTGGTCCCACATCTGCACACAAAAAACACATATCCATCAAATACTCTGGTATAAAAAAAATGATATATAAAAAAAAACAACATAAAAATTACATATGTTTCACAAAAACAAAAAAAAAACAACAAAACAATGATGTAAACTTACCCATCTCTCCTCGCTCCTCACCAGGAGGCACTGGTATCTTAGGATCTCTCGAGAAATCAATCCCAGCGTAAGGGTAATCCTCAATGGATGGGATCTGTCACGACAACCAAGCGAATAAATCATCGTCAAAGGCCTCATTGGTCCTTCCACCACCCTATCGTGGCAGTAACACTGCCCATCTACAAACTGTAGGAAGAGAGGCATGATGTCCACATACCACTACCCAAGGACTGAAGCTCAAAACTATTTCAAGGAAGAAAGAGCATAGAATGGTCCTGAACCTGAAGTTCCTCTGCATCTGCGACCGACAATCCGTCAACTGCCTCTTCATACAATCTAGCAGTGTTGTGCTCCAGTCAAATATTTGTGCATTTAAGCACTAGACTGCACAGTTCATTTGTGCATAGGACACCTGATTTAGAGCCACAGAACTAGTCATCCGCCCAATAAGAAACACAATCACCTGCAATGATAAGTCAGTAATCTTTCCTATGGGTACCTGTGAGATTGATAGGTCTATACCAGCCTCACACTAAAGTCCTATCAATTCTACTATGTTATGCGGCCTCGAGGGAAATGTCTGGAAGTTGACTGGTTCCCCTCTTCTGGAGAGGCCAGTCAAAAATTATATGTCCTCTATCATGGGCACTAGTGACTGCCCCTCCAACATAAAGGCCTCTGCATCAGGATGTCAATAATCAACCAAGGTGTTCAGCAGCCTAGGTTGTGCCCACATAAAAGGACATAAGAAGAACTTGAGCACCCCACATTGCATTAAGGCAGCCATAACATTAGGGTCTTCCCCGACCAAATCACTAACCTCCTCATGCTCTCTTTCCGTCCACTGAGCATACATCCTGCAAAACACCAAAGTTCAAGAGGGTTAACACTTGTTTTTTAAATTTTTTCATTCAATAAGGGGGTCCACACGAGATGTAATGTTGACAGTCATGTGTACACGTGTGTAGTTTTTATTCTACCCGAATGTACACACGGTCTATCCTAAGACAGCCCACATGGACCTAGGTCCGACCTTTTGAAGGTCGACGCCCCCCCAAAACTTGGAACCCAAAGCATAAATAAATATTTAAATTGCAAGAGGAGAGAGTTTATACTTACTTGGTCCAGACAGATGGTCCTTTCGTCCACTGTAACTCCCATAATCACCACTTTTATCAAAGGGTTTTTTTTTCTCCAGAGTCAATTTCCAAATCAACGATGGTGAGAATGAGCTGTCATCTTCTATTTGTAGACTTTTTGGCCTTTTTTTGTCACTTTTTTGGCCCCTCTTATCATTTTCCTTAAACCAAAAACCATTTAGAGTGATTCAGGAGTTGCATTAGAAGGGTATGATCGGGTATCAAGACATTTTTTTGGAGTTTTGGGTAACTTTTGACGGTCCGTGGAAAAATCTCAGATGATCAACTTGAGCATGTAGGTTAGGTTTCTGCCCTAACTTTTGAGTCTCATTGTCTTTATCCCTTTTCCATAGGATCAACCCCATCAGGTTGCAACACGAAACCATCATTGTTTCTTTAGAAATGTCGCGAGTTGGTGGTAGAGATTACCGAAACATGGATTCCCTAGGTAGATTCTGGTTTCATTATGGTGTCCATGCTATCTCTAATCACTGTAGGCTCAGGAGTCCTTGTTGTTTTTCTTGATTACGAGTTTGAGCCTCATTTTGCATGATTCCTTTTCACTCTTGACCTCACCCTCAGGACTCCCAAAAGACATAACGGGTCTTCTTTTAAGCCCTTTTCAGACCCTCTAAATATGAAAATATTGTCGAGCGATCTTGTGGCCTTTCACTCTCATTAAACTGAAATTTGAAGTCATGCCTGTCTGATGGTAGTTTACCCCTTTTTTGGTCCGGACGGTCAACTGTACGAACAAAGGTATACTCTAAGGAACTTTAGTTCTCTAGAAGAGTACTCTTAGGTATAATTTTAACCCTTTTTCAGGCCTAAGGGACTAAATTTACGAAAAAGGAATCCCCACAGAGTCCATAGTTAAGCTCTTTTCAGACTCCCTAAAATTGAAAAGAATGTTGAGTGACCTTATTCTTTCACACTCATTAAAATGGTCCAGAAGAACATTCCTGATGGAGTCCATAGTTAAGCTTTTTTCAGACTCCTTAAAAATGAAAAAATGGCCGAGTGATCTTGTCTTCATCACACTCGTTAAAATGGTTTTGAATGGACGTCTTTTCGGTGCTAGTTTACCCCTTTTTCTAACTGACTACACTGCCTTTGAAAAAGGTACCCAAGTGGAGTCTCCTTTTACATTTTTTTAGACTCTCTAAATATGAAAAACCACCGAGCTTACCTTCTATGGGCTCATTAAACTTACATAGAAGGACATTACCATTGTGTGTTTTATTAATCGCATTTGCATACCCGCGTCTTTGGCCTAATGCTGACTCCATGTTGCTCTCAAATGAACCATCTAAAGCATGCCTTATACGCAAGACCTGTAGCACTTTTCCTCTATGTCTTGACACCTTTGGCCCCTGGAGGATTTTTCCTAAGTGTCATTACTTTGAACATCAGTCTTGTCCCTGTGCCTTGAACTTGTATGTTTGCAACACTAGTTCCTCCTTTGTAACGTAACATTCTTTTATTCTTTTTTAAAAATTATTGAAAAAGACAAAAAAAAAAAAATATACCCCAAAAAGAGGAAGGGAAAAGTATTTTCTTTATTGGCAGCATAATGGGTTGCCCTTGGATAAAGCACACCTATCTATTTGTTCGTCAAAATTTGTTATTTAATATGACCTTAGGAAGTTGTTTCTCGCTACATAGAGCTGTGTCCTCCTCCGTTTGGTTATTCTTCCAAACATATGGAGAGTTTGAGTTGCCTCCTGCCTCGTAAACTTATGTTAATTCCATGATGCTCGAGTCTCATAATTTTTCGTGCTATTGTCCAAGGGAAGTTTTTACCAATTCTGAGTCAGCCCCTCTACAGTTTGTCTCTTGCCCTCATGCCTGGCCATCCTAAACGTCCAATGAAGTATTTGTTCGAAATCAATGAAGCCTTCAGTCTGATCATCAAGATTCTCTAGTCCATGGCCAACGAGTCGTCGAAGACCTCTGGGTAGTGAATTCATACACTCATATTACACTCCTACTCAAGTTTTGAAGATTTTGAAGTTGTTTCTCAAGCTCTGAAGACCTCATCTCTAGCCATCAAGCCTTAGCAGCTTCTAAGAATATGGATACTCTACACGTATATCTTTTTTATTTTGAGATGTAGCTTCGCTGTGTATTGTTCGTGGCTACACTTTATATAGTTATATGGCATGGATCTACAATGTATTTTATTGGTAGCCATGATTTTATTTTATCCCGAGCATGGGTATGCCCGCCTCGGTGAGACAATTGTTATTTTTGCAGACGGCACCTCCCGATTTCTAGTCCCTGGGATCACTTGTTTGGCACATTGGTGAAGATTTTTAATGTATTTCGGCCATCAGATGCTCTTCTGACCTCACACATTAGGGGGCATATGTTATAACCCTAATTTGCACCATACATGCTTACCTGGCATCAGGCCATCTCAAATTACTTCTTTTCCAAAACACTGTTGAACAACTCTTCTTAAAAACACCTTTTATAAAGGCCCACGTGCCCTGCTCCATTATTGCACACGTGTACATGCTAGCTGACCCAAAACAACCTGCATGTACCTACAAAAGCATGGAAAAAGGAAAGTTGCTGACAGAACACACAGCTTTGGGTGATTTTACTAAACCTTTCGTCCATTCATGGCCGAGGGTTGGACCAAATACCTAGATTCTTCTAGCCTATAAAAGAAGGGTTAGGGGTCCCATTTGGAAGAGCAGAATCATAGTAAAGAAACTATACCCGATTGCGCATTCCCTTTGTCCCAACCCTTTAGCCATCCTTGTGCAAAGAGAAAGATAGAGAGAAGAAGTTGGAGGACAGTTGAAGAGGATCCCAGGACCAGGTTCATGGAGCAGTGGCCAACTTCATCATTGTAAGTTGATTTGTTGAAGTTAATAATAAGGAAGTACTTTTCCCGTCCCACCATATGAGGTTTTCATGGTTTATTACATACTTGTTTATTGAATCTCTATCCCATTAATCTATATATCAAATGCATGTGGATTTTTTTGTTTGTCTTGTGTGAATGCAGGTTAGCCTTGGGAGGAGAGCTGCAGTCAAAAAGCGATCAAGCATGAAGAAGGATCGATATCAAACGCCCGAAATGAGGTATTCTCACTTGATCTTCTTAACTATGTATTTGCTTAAGAATAATGTGGATTAGGTCTAGGACGATGGTAGAAAGTAGAAATCTTTAGGTATTTTCTGCATGCATAACTAAACCCTAAGTGCTAGTCCGTAGAGGGATTTCCCACTCACAACAGAATTGGTGACCGACTGGGGAGATCTCGAGGGTTTCTAGGAATATGTTTTGGGTATTTTTAAGAACTAGTTTCATTTCCTGTTTTTAAAGTTTCTACAAAAGTCCGAGCTAACAGAGATTCTGGTCTTCCATACCAGTTATATCTATTTCTTTGCTTGACAGTGTTTTTTTCCGAGACCCACAGAGGTACATGTGGCCTGTATAAGGTTTGCACACGTGTACCCACACCCTGCATTCTCACAGCCCGTGTTTACACACTAGCTGAGGAAGTGTCAGTCGCGTGTATGATTCCAGAAAATTTCTTTTAAAGAGGCAGTCATCCTCTTGCCTGTCAGAATTAGTCCTTCTTAGGGGTTTTCTAGAACTCTTTCTAGTCTTTGTTGGTTGCAGTCTATAGCTTAGGTTTCACCTCGGATTGGTTTGTTTTATGAAGTTTTCCTTTAATTGTTTTCTTTTTTCTGTAAAAGTAAGTGTTTGAGTCTTCAAGAGATTCTGGTTCTCAGTACCAGTAGTCTCTACCTGAGCTGGCTTGCTTGGATTTTCATTTTTCTCAGAGTTTCAGATATACATGCTGCCTGTATAAGGCCAACATGCGTGTACATGTGCTCTGACTTTACACAGCTCGCGTGCACACGCTTGTTGTTGAACTGTCAGTAGTGTGGTTGTGGAGAGAATTTTTGTTGAAGGTGAGGCAGTCATCCTTTCTTTTGACAAGAGTTATACCTCTCAGGTTTGGGTCTCTGTCATAGCGGTCAGTAACTTAGGTTTGATCACAACAATAGATTTCTTTTTTTCATTTAGAAGTTTTCCTCAAAAATTTTCTTTTAAAGGGTTTTTAGACAAGTGTGAGAGTCCAATTTTAATTTGTTTATGTGTGATTTTTAAAGTGACTCTTTGCGATATGCGCTTAGGCCAGAAGTTTTCTTGGTTTTGACTTGTTGATATTTTTCATTTTTTCTTTGTGAGCATTCAAATAAAAAAAAAAAAACTTTTATTTCTTTGTATGGTTAAAAAAGTGTTGTTTTCCATTAGTAACCAGGGAAAAGTCTTTTCTTTCATAAGTTCTTGACGATTTACTTAGATCATAAGTAGCTCGCAGTCGATTGAAATCTTGCTTTGAGTTTGTTGTTCAAAGATCTTAGAAAAAAATTTAAGTTTGAAAAGTTGTTTAAGAGTTCAGTTAAGTAAAGGTTTTTGTTTCCAACTTTCTGTTTATTTTTCTTTCATCTTTAAAACATCACTAATTTCACTTTCATAACCTTTGACTTAAGACAAGCCATACAAATTAACACTAAATCTAAAATTCAATATACTTTTTATGTTTATAGGGTCAACCAACTAGTAGGGTTAGGTCCTTGAATTATGTTGGAGAGGAAACTCTTCAAGGCCATTAAAATCAAACATTGGAGTCTGAGTTAGGGAGTGTCAAAGTCCAGTATCGTGAAAGTTATCTGGGACCCCCCTCTAACACAAGGGATAAACATGAGGTCGTGTGCGGAAAGGTAGTGGAGATAACCCCTCCAAAGTTGGACCAATAGTAGTGGAGAACACATATAGAGGGCTTGTCTTGGGATTCCGTCGACTGCATTTTCCATGGAGATTCATGGGTCTCGAATCCGTTTGAGGTCCTCAGTTGTCTTTCGGACCACTTGATTTTGATACCCTTGACAAGTTTCAGGCTCGATACCCTGCTCATTATGGTCTACCCAACTTTCAACTGTACCCGCTTGGTGATTGTTCGCGCGCTGGCAACCTAGTTGCCTATCTTTTTAGGGACATACACAAGTGACTGCGGGGGTATACTACAGTACCTAGGACAGACATTAGGACATTATTTGTAGAGTATACCCAAAGGTTTCTTCCATGTTTGATTTTCAATTGGACCAGTAAGTTGCTCTAGTGTTGGTTGTTGTAACTGTTCTTCCAATTAGTTTAGTGTTTTCTTGTTTTATCTTGTAGGGACTTTTTTAGTGTGTGTTTTTTTTTGAACGATTAGAAAGCTCTAGAGTGTCTTTGATCTTCTCACACAGTGGAGGATCACGAGATCCACCAGTCATGAAAGATTTTAGGCCTATCACTGGTTACACTAGATCTGCCCCAGCCACCACTAAGGTGAAAGCTAGAACAACAAGGGTCTTTTGAAGCGACCGGGTCACAAGAAATTGTGCCTGACCAACATCCAAAGGAAACGACTGTTTTAGACTTTGGAGCGAAAGATATTGGTCCACCTAAACCTCTAACCACTGATATTTAGGCACCCATCATTGTACTGATTCACCCTTATGAGTGCCAGACAGTGTCGCACGCAGCAATGGAAACAAATGTTGTCACTCCTTCTGGGAATTCTTCAATTCCCACTATGGTTGTCACCACAGGAGAGTTTCCACCTCCTAACTCACCATCACTGGTCTGAGCCACCATGGTCTCGACTGCCTCTACCTTGCATAGTGGTCTGATCTCGTCTATGGTGGAAGCCACAACAACTTTCACACCAAGTGCGACAAGCCCTCCGTTCTCATATGGGATGCCTAGCTCAGGTACAAGTCCTGTACTTTCCTACTCCACTTCATAGCCTTTAGGCCTAGGGGAAGGGAGCTCTAACACTCCTCTGCAAGGACACATGGGGGGCACTTCAGCTCCTTTTAATGCTTTCCATTATGGGGGAGGTCATATACCTCCTTTTTCCCCTTCGCTTGGTGGCACGCATCAACAATCCACTAGGCCACCTACACACCATAGTTTATTTGGAGCAGAGTGTCAAGGACCACCTTCGCATAATATGTCGGTAGGTTCAACACCATTTTCTTTGTTCGGTGTGTTTGGTAACAACGCCTTCTCGTCATCTTCTTTCCCGACTGGGGGCAATCCTAGTTTTGAACAACCTATTCCTATGCAGGGTACTATTCCTACACAGGGGGAAAACCTAGGAACTTCTTCCACATCAGGGCCTTGGAATTCTTGGCAAGGATCCATTCCCTCGTCAGGAATGTCTATCTGGGGCAATTCTTTTCAAAATCAATGGAACAAGGTATTATGCTTATCCCCATGGGATCGACATGGGACAACCCTTCCCAAAGTCTGCCAAATGTAATGCATGCCCAACCATCTACATCCTATTTTGGGAATTAACCGATGATGTCTCCTCACACGCATAATCCATACGCTGGTCATGGCCATGGTTTTCACCAGAAACCAGGCCAACAGCCGAACTTTTCCTGGCAACCTGGTGCCATTCAAACTCCAGGTCCCTTTTTCCTAGGTTATCACCAACAACCCAAATTACCTTTCCTGGGAACCTTGCATTTACCAGACTTGACAAGGTTGTTGAATGACCCTATCTATCATGATCCGTGTTGGCCCCCTATGATGACGAAGTTTCCTTCAGACGTACCAAAGTTCGAAGCCAAGCCTAACGAAGATCCAGGAGATCATGTGACTACCTTCCATATTTGGTTCTCATCTAACTCATTGAAAGATGACTCTGTATAGTTGTGATTGTTTCAATGTAATCGCATTGGGAGTGCCGCAAAATGGTACATTGAGCTCGACTGCACAAGATACTCTTCCTTCGGTGAATTGACAATGTCTTTCCTAAACCATTTCCAATTACCTGTGAGATACGACGCTGGCACAGAATTGTTGGCCAATTTCGCACAGACAAAAGCGAACCATATCTCTGATCACATCCGAGAATGGAGATGCCGAAAGAGTTTAATTAAGGTGCTAGTCCCACTAGCATTCCTGCTCGAGTGTTTTTCTTAAGTATTTGGTCTCGCAGTTATCCAAAGATGTCATGATGTCAGGAGTATTTTTTGAAGAAGACACCATCATGAGAGATCAATAGCTTGAGCTAATCTATTCTCAGTCCGGTTTATTATACGAGATCTTGTCAGATGCACCATGCTCAATACTTGATAAAACGAGACAGAGAGTTGGACCACTTGTCGATGGTATTATTGGTTCAGCAAAAACAAAGCCCATCGAGCAACTGACGAAGAAATTGCAACAATTGTCTATACAACACATAGTGGCCAACCAAACTACTATTTTGACTGCTCCCCCTACTAAAACATCGGATGTATACACAGTGCAATCGAAAAATCCAAAGGCCACCCAGTAGCCTGAAGGAAAGAAAAAACAATGAAAGAAGGGTAATGGGGATAAGAAACCCACTAATAATGCTAGTGGGGGAAACACTAAGAAGTGGAAGGTGAGGTATCCATGCAACCTGTGAGTGGAAGACCACCCGACCCACCAATGTCCTTGGCTTGCAGAGGCCCAAAATTTTGTGACACAACAACAGCCTGTTGTGTTAACCAATCCATTTTAGCATGGGAAAAACCTAACCCAAGCCTCTACAAGCATGGCAGGGGGTAGTCAAGGACCCTCTCCATCTTCGAACAATCCTGCATCCGCGAATGTGTATATGATGAAGGGTGATGCTTTTATATTGACTAGAGCACATGACTATAGTAAACCAAGCACTTCTGAGAAGGGAAAAGAAGCTGAACTCCCCTCTCTTCCTCTACAGATTGAGAAGACTTTGGGAGAAACAATGACACGCATCCCAAAAATCATGTTCAAAAAAGCTTCTGAAAACCCAAACGCAAGGGCCACCTGGAACTATTATGTGGTGGAGGATTTGTCTCAAACCCCTTGTGCGATGTCTGCTTTGGAGGTCCTCCAAATATTCCCTTCCCAGAGGAAATATTTGTTAACTTCTTTAGGATCTATCGAGACTTGTAATCCAGGTACCATTATGCTAGACACAACCAACTTAAAACCTCATCTTCCTTACCACGTAGCATTTCAGATAGTAGTGGCTCATCCCATGAAAAATTTTACTCGAAATATTTTCCACACGGTGGTTGATGACGACACCTTGACATGCGTTATGTCATTGGCATGTTGGAAGGCCATTGGCCAGCCCATTTTGTCTCCGTCGCCTACTCTTCTCAGTGCTTTCGGCGGTCTTTCGTTCTGACCACATGGTATCATTCCCTCTTTCCCTGTATAGTTAGGAGGGAATACCGTGTGCGTTGAGGTAGAAGTAGTCGAAGTGTTCCTCGACTACAATCTCTTGTTTGGAAGGAGTTGGAATTTTTCCATGCAAGCAGTGGTTGCTACAGTTTTTTGGGTCTTGTTGTTTCTACACGAGGACCGGATTGTGACCATTGATCAATTGTCTTTCTCTAGACCTGACCCTTCATTGGGGGTATCCGCGGTCCCGATGATTGATAATCCTCAACCAAGCATAGTCAATGTAGGGGTTGGTTTGTGCCCATCTTTGATGGGTACCTTCGATTACCCACCCCCTCAAGGTGATGTCAAGTTCATATCCGACCACCATAAGGTTGAGGTTTTCCAAGTTTCTTCGTTTCGCATGACTTACTTCAACGATCCACAGATACTTCCTTCCCCATCAGCCATGATGGATGGGACAGGGCACCCGGTCATGTCCATGCCCTTGTCCATAGCTGAAGTAGTGTACTCTTTAGTCCAGCAAGCTTCAACCAACACAGATCCAACTCCTGCACAAGATTTAGATTCACTTCTAGAGCCTATTTGGGCTCAAGGTTCTCTCGCTGACACCAATTATTTAGACTTATTCTTGCCCTCCGACGAAGCAATAATTGAAGCAATGACTAGTCCGGACAAAACTTAGGATGATCTTCATCACAGATCATACTTCCTCCTAGAGTTAAGCAGAATCGAAGTCGGAGAATTCACCTTGACTACGATTGGAGATAGGTATTGTCCTATTAATCCCTTAGCTACACACGAGGTCTATGCTGAGGGTAATATGGAAACCATCACTAAAACCATACCAATCAATATATCCAGAACCCATGGCGTCATGGAGAATGTTTTCGTCGAAGCTGACTGCTCCCCTGGAGAGATTCAAATCTACACAGATCTATTTAAAGAATTATGTGACGTTTTTGCCTGGTCTTACGAGGAAATGCCAAGCATCGATCCAAAAATAGTCGAACATGAAATCACAACTTATCCAGATGCCAAGCCTGTTCGACAGAATCTTCGTCTGGTTAATCCCAGGAAAGCAGTAGCCATTAAGGTTGAAGTTGAGAAACTACTAAAAACTGATTTTATCTATCCTATCCATTTGACCCAATGGGTGTCAAATCTTGTTCTGGTCAATAACAAATAAGGCACAATTCATGTATGTATAGACTTCCATGATTTGAACAAGGCATGTCCAAAAGATAATTTTTCGACACCATTCATCGACAAGATAATTGATGAATGTGCAAGTTGCGAGGCCTTCTCTTTCATGGACGATTTTTCGATATATAATCAAATACAAATCAAACCCGAAGACCAACACAAAACGACATTCATTTGTCCATGGGGTACATTCGTGTATCGTAAGATTCCCTTTTGTCTAAAAAATGCTAGAGCGACCTTTTAGCGGGCCATGTCTTTTGCTTTCTATGACCTCAAGCATATAGTTGAGGCCTATTTAGATGGTTTAGCATCTCGATCTCACAATAGAATAGATCATCCCACACACCTCTGACTTATCTTTGAGCGTTGTCGCTACTTCTAAGTTCGCTTGTATACAAACAAGTGCATCTTTTGTGTAACATCAGGACATTTGTTAGGTTTCATAGTGTCAACAATAGGGATCATGGTCGATCCTCTCAAGGTTGAGGCAGTAATTCAGTTCCCTCCCCCATGCACAATCCTTCAACTTCAGAGTCTACAGAGCAAGGTGAATTTTTTAGGACGTTTTATCACCAACTATGTCAAGATAACAAAGGACTTTATGTGCTTACTAAAGAAATACATTCCTTTTCATTGGGATGATGCCGCTCAATGCTCTTTTGACACATTGAAACATGCCCTCACAACTGCCCCTTTGCTTTGGCCACCTAACTATAACAAAGATTTCTTATTATATCTGGATGCAGAAGAGTCAACCATTGGCATGGTATTAGTTCAGGAAGATGACTTGTTCTCAGAATATGTGATTTATTACCTAAGTCAAGGCCTTGTAGGACCGGAACTCAATTATTCTCATATCAAAAAACTTGCGTTGGCAGCAGTCCATGCTATTCAACGGTTCCGTCATTATGTTCTATTTCGCAAGACCACCATCATTGTTGTTGTGAATCCATTCTAGTACATGTTGACATGACGAGTAAAAGGCGGAGAGATCAATAGATGGATAGTCATTCTCCATGAGTTTGACTTAGATTTCCTTTCAGGGAAATACAAAAAGTCACTAGTCTTCACAGAACTTATTTTGAAACTTTCAGTTGAGTCAGGTGATGTTGTGCTCGAAGAGTCGCCTATCATAGGAGATATGTTTTTGATCACATCTTCAGATCCCTGGTACGGAGATATACTTATCTATCTCTATACTTTCAAGTGCCGCACCTCTTATTCTCATGATGAGCACTGACGTATACACCATCAGGCTAAGAATTATCTCATACTCGATGATAAGTTGTATCGAAGAGGTGTAGACTGCGTCTTGTGCCGATGTCTCACTCACGAAGAAGCAATTATCGTGATTAACGATTGCCATACTAGAGCCTGTGGCGGTCATTTGTCTGGGTTGGCAACATCCCAAAAACTTTTACGAGTAGGTTACTTCTGGCCAACACTAATCAAATATTGTATCGAATCGGTCAAGAAGTGCCACCCATTCCAGATCTTCTCTCAGAGGATGAGGGCACATCCCGCTCCCATGTTTCCTGTCATCATAGTTGGTCCCTTCACCAAGTGGGGGATTGATTACACTACATGCAACCCTCCTTCAGTAAGGAGGCACCGTTATATCATCGTATCCATAGACTACTTCATAAAGTGGGTCAAAGCTATGCCAATGTTTAAAGATGATGGAGAGACTATGGCTCTCTTTTTATTCAACCAAATAATAGCAAGGTTCGGCGTCTCGAGAGAGATTGTCACTAACCATGGAAGTCACTTTCAGAACTAGATGATGACCGAGTTAACATCAAAGGTTGGGTTATGGCAAGAACATTTGTCACCCTACTACCCCCAAGCAAATGGTTAGGTGGAAGCTGTAAATAAATCTCTTAAGACCATCCTATAGCGAACGATCAACTTAGCCAAGTCAAAGTGGAATTTGATGTTATACTCGGCATTATGGGCTTACTGAACGTCTGTTAAGACTGCAACCAGTTTCTCACATTTTCAACTCATTTACGGGATGGAAGCAATCTTGCCTATTGAATGTCAGATCCCATCCCTAAAGCTGGCAGTACAATTATTTCCAGACACTTCTCCACTTGAAGAGAGGTTATTATACCTTGAGCAGATCAATGAGCAATGTCATGATGTGGCCCTAGACAATGAGGCTCACAAGCACAAATTCAAGTGTCAATATGATCGGTCCGTTCATCCTTGGATTTTATCTGAAGGTGGCCTTGTCCTAGTCTATGACCAAGATAAGGACCCCCTAGGGGCAGGAAAATTCAAACCCATGTAGTTCAGACCTTTCATCATAAAAGAGGTTCTTAAAAAGGGCGCTTATTGTCTAGTTGACTTTGAAGGGAATGCTTTGGAAGAGACTAGAAATGGGCTCTACCTCAAGAAGTATTACTCATAGAAAGGTCACCATGGGTAACTTTTTGTAACATATGTATAGTCTTTGTACTATTACTTTCTAGTTTCTTTTAGTATTATGGACGTGTCGTTTTTTATGTTGTCTTTCATCACTATGGCAGATGTCAAGTGAATCCGAGGTTTTCATTGGGTACACAGATGGTGCTAGTCGGCACACTCGGAGGCTTACCTCCGCAGCTTGGGTAATTTTTACACCTCAAGGCCAATTATTATCTTCTAGAGGTATATACTTAGGTGACACCACAAACAATGTCTCCAACTATAGTGTAGTTATTGAGTTTCTTCGTGACACCCTGTCATTTGGTATCTCTCATCTCTGGGTCTATCTTGACACTTGGTTGTGTCACAGTTAAATAGAGTCTATCGTGTTCATGATTTGAATTTACACTAATGATTTCTTAGGGTATGTCTCTTAGAACGAAGCTTTGATTATATTACATATTTTCATGTTCCTAGGAGATTAAACCAAATTATAGATACTCTAGCTAATCAAATTTTAGATTGGCATTACGCACACATATGAAAGGACATACACATAAACATGTAAATACATTTTTAAAGGAAAAAATGATCCCTAAGACACAAAAAGACATAAAAATCCATATATAATATCATAGTCACCAGAGTACATAGGTGGACACAAGCGCCTCAAAAATATGATCAATAATGAGTCATGGGGATTATTCCCTCAAACAATATATACAAGCAGTACTCTCATCACGCACGTGAAAACTCTAACTAAGGTCAGGTCCTATGGGCCATGTTGTACTGATCAACAACGTTTTCCAAATGCCGAAACAATCAGACCTACGTCTGTGGTGCCCCCACTACATGAGGCTGCATAGATGGTGGCAGATCCTCAATCTCTGCCATAGGGACCGTGAAGGTGAGCGAAGTAAAGTTTCACTCGACTCGTCTCAACACCCTCTCAGCCTCCCCGGATGGAAGCTCTCCTGCTGCTGCTGGTCCCCATGCAGCGACAGGTGTGGCCCCTAGCCGAGGATGACGATTGTTCCTCGCATAGTCCACAGGTCACACTGGTCGCACATTTGAACACAATAGACACATATCCATCAAATACTCTGGTATAAAAAATGATATATAAAAAGAAAAACAAGGTTAGGTCCATGTTGCAATTGTCTTTGTATGTCAGATAAACTCTGCAGCAAGACTGCATTAATTTCTGTTTACTTCTCTTACTCTTTTATCAACCTCTTGTTGTCGGCCTTGCAGCTTCGTAGTTCGACCATGAGGCTTCTCACAGTCTCACCTAGATCTGGAGGGGTCTCTATCGCTCTCCTTTTGTCAGACTCTTCGTCTCTATTGTGGGAGCCATCCCCCACTTCGTGGTGCATCACCATTCTATGCGTTTGCAGCTTCCTATGGTTGATCGTCCGCTTTTTGTGCAAGAAAAACACTTATTGTTATTCAACATTATATTCATTCACAATCAACGCATAATTCATATTTTTCAAATGCATACACACAATAGGAATTTTCATTCTTAACTTTGGCTTTTGATAAGGGGGGTTAGGATAGAGAGTTACTCCTTTTAAGAGTACTTCAGATAGAGTTCCTGCGCAACTCGTCCATGAGCCCAAGAAGGCCAAGTGTTGTAACCATGCTCTGATACCAATTTGTCACACACCCACTACGAAAACTAATATTTTTCGCCTTTTTTTCTCCTTTTTCTCGAGGGACAAAATCCCCGAAATTCTATGGGGCTTAGCACAGACCCTCCCTTCCCTTATTCTCACCCATGTGATTGTTGGCTATGACCATAGGCCTTATCAAAAAGGTGCTTCTGGATTTCACGATTCAGGGAATCGTGATGCAAGCATTCCCCTGTTCTCTGTCTTTCGAAATGCCGAAACCCGAAAGGGTCTAACAAACCCTTAGCTCTTCCCTTGGGTCACTTTTCATACAACCGATTCTATGACTTGGCGTTGTTCCTCTAAATGATTTCAGGGTTTTGCGATTCGGGAAATCGTGATGCAAGCTTTCCTCCTTTCCCTTTAAAATACCTGGAACCCAAAAGCCTGGTTTCATCCATATATATGGTCCAGATCGTCAACTTCATCAATGGCCCAGATTAAATCCCGACACTCTACCTTTCGGGATTTCTGGCAAGGTATTCACTCCTATTCCTCTATTCTCCAAAACCTCTGTGGCCTTAGATCCTCGCCTCGCGTCCCTAGAAATGGGTGATCCATATTATTTCGAGACTTCTCCTCCCTACCACAAGACCCTATCCGGTGACCTAGGGCTCATTCACAGAGTGCATCAGGGTTTTGCATATCGAGATTTCGTGACTGGCGAAGACGAGCGGTCTTGCCCTTGGATTTCCTGGGTGCCAAAATGCTGAAACACCAAAACCTATTCACGCAAAACCATTTCATGGTTTTGCATATCGGGATTTCGCGACTGGTGAATACAAGGGAACTTGCCCTTGGGTTTCCCATGTGCTGAAATGCCGAAACACCAAAACCTATTCATGCTAAACCATTTCAGGGTTTCGCATTTCAAGATTTCACGACTAGCGAATACAAGGTAACTTTCCCTTGGGTTTCTTGGGTGACGAAACGCCGAAACACCAAAACCTATTCACGCTAAACCATTTTGGGGTTTCTCATATCGGGATTTCGAGACTGGCGAATACAAGGGAACTTTCCCTTGGGTTTCCTGGGTGCCGAAATGCCAAAACACCAAAACCTATTCACGCTAAACCATTTCGGTGTTTCTCATATGGGGATTTCACGACTGGTGAATACAAGGGAACTTTCCCTTGGGTTTCCCCAGTGCTGAAACACCAAAACCTATTCACGCTAAACCATTTTGGGGTTTCGCATATCGGGATTTCGTGACTGGCGAATACAAGGGAACTTTCCCTTGGGTTTCTCGGGTGCCGAAACACCGAAACACCAAAACCTATTCACGCTAAACCATTTCAGGGTTTCGCATATCAGGATTTCACGACTGGAGAATACAAGTGAGCTTGCCCTTGGGCTTCTCGGGTGTCGAAACACCGAAACACCAAAACCTATTCACGCTAAACAATTTTGGCGTTTCTCATATCAGGATTTCACGACTGACGAATACAAGGGAACTTGCCCTTGGGTTTCCCGGGTGCCGAAACGTCGAAACACCAAAACCTATTCACGCTAGACCATTTTGGGGTTTCACATATCGGATTTCATGTACCGGGATTTCAAAACTTGCGAAGACATGGGATTCATACCATTGGGTTTCCTAGGTGCTGAAACTTCGAAGCCCATTTACTTCATGACAGGGTCAAGGTAAACTCACGGATTTCCTACAATGGTAGTCTTTTCAAGGGATTCACTTTGACTCTGGAATGTGAGGGAAATTTCCCGAAAAAGGTGCCTTCGGGAGGATGAACCAGGGCATAGCATGAGTCAAGTTAGATGGGTCAATCCTCAGGTGAATGAACTCATATCATGAACTCATACATTCTATACATTAACCAATTTTTAGTTATATCAGTATAAGCATGCATCCATTATTTCTAATCAAAACACAAGGCAAACACTTCTATACATAAACTATTTACGAGCATATAAAAATGAGCATGTGATCGTGACATTCAATTCCAAATGCAAGACATAAAACTTATTAGAAATTTCGGACGTGATTCAAATGCTAAGAGGGGTGCTCGTTTCCACCCCACCATAGGCTCAATGACTCCAAACGGATTTACCACTAGCCACCCCCAAGCTAGACCACGATGCTTGAGGTTCAATTTTCTACTTCTAGCTCAACAGAAGTCAAGGATGAAGGTTACTCTCCTTCTCCTATGTTCAGAACTCACTGTGTTTTCATAGTTTCTCCAGTTCTTCCCCACGATCCCTATTGTGTGCATTCTCCTCTCTTCTCTCCTTTTTTACCACACTTACTCTCTTGCCTTTTCTCTGGAAGATTGTGTGCAAGACAAATTTCCCCATCTGCGGTCAGGTCTGGGAGATTTTATGGATGGGTGGTTCACCCCCATCCCCTCATTAACTCTTAAGGAGCCTCCCCACCTACCAATCTGATGGGAAATCCATTCCAGGGTTAGAGAGTAGCTTTGGTATTTGAGCAAGTAAAACCAGTACGGTACTCGATCGGTGAAAGTTAACACAACCATTCCAGGTCCCTTCCACCACCTCTCATTAGCCATCATGGTCTCTTTTAGCACATCCCCCTTCTAGCAGCCATGCAACACAATTTATAACATAATTTACATTCATTGACCTTTCATAAAAAGGTCCGTCAAATCAAACATTCACATCTTTGAGTTTGCCATAGTTCTTGGCCAATATAGTTATTTTTACAGACTGGGGGAAACAGGGTGTTACAATTCCCTCCCCCTTAAGGGAACATCATCCTCGATGTTCTATCTATCAATATGACGTGTATGTACAGAAGTAAACAAAATTGGACATGCTTGTTTCATGGCATCTTCCATTTCCCAAGTAGCTTCATCTGGGCCAAAATGTTTCCACTGCACCTTGACCTGTGCAATGGTTCGGTTCGTGAGTGGGGTTTCCTTTCTATCTAGTATGCATTGAGGTTCTGGCAGTAATTCTCCCTCCAGTTCCACCTGGATCACAGACCAATCAATTATATGATTAGAATCATGTACATATTTCTTCAATAATGAAACATGGAAAACATTATGTGCTTTTACTGTGGGAGGAAGTGCTAGCCTATAGGCTACAGGTCCCACTCTATATAGAACTTCAAAGGTTTTACAATACCGAGGTGCCAACTTGGCACAAGATCCCATCCTTAGGGAACTCTTCCTAGGCCTAACTCTGACATATATGTAGTCTCCCACCTTGAACTCTCTTGGAGTTCTCTTTAGGTCATCGTAACTTTTCTGTCAGTTCTGAGTGACCTTTAGATTTTGTTTTATTTGAGTCACTTGTTGTTCCATTTCTTTCAACATGTCGAGCCCAATAGTAACTTTGTTTACGGGATTACTCCAACTGACTGGAGTGTTGCATGGCCTACAATAGAGGACTTTGAAAGGACTCATCTTCAAGGATTCTTGGTAGCCATTGTTGTAGGCGAATTCCACCAGTGGCAGGTAGTCTTCCCACTTTTTGGGTTGATGCATTACATGCATCCTTAGCATGTATTCTAATATTTGGTTCACTCTTTCTGTCTGTCCATCAGTTTGAGGATGATAGGCTATGATAAAAAGTAATTTGGTCTCCAGACCAACCATCAAGGATTTCCAAAAGTTGGAAGTAAATTTCATGTCTCTATCAGACACGATCTCTTTAGGCATACCATGTAGTCTGAATATCTCCTTCATGAATATGCTGGCGATATCTATTGCCTTGCAAGTTGATTTGACGGGGATAAAATGGGCAGAATTGCCCAATTTATCCACCACTACCAGGATGGCATCATTTTGTTTGGTCGATGTTGGTAATCCGGTGATGAAGTCCATGGAAATGGTTTCCCACTTCCATTCCGGGATTGGTAGAGGTTGAAAAAATCCTGCTGGGTGTCGGTGTTCTGCTTTAACCTGTTGGCATTCTAGGCACTTAGATAAATAGCTAGATATGTCTTTCTTTAACCCAGGCCAATAGAATTGTTTCCTAGTGGCTGTGATCATCTTTTGATATCCCGGGTGACCAGTATATGGTATTTTATGTAGTTCATCCATTATGAACCTCTTCAAGTCATCACAATTTGGAATATACAATATGTTTCTGTAAGTTAGCAGACCTCCATCTATCATCTGGTAGCCTTCATAATTTATTCCTGTGGTTTCTTGCTTCAGGTAAAAGGGCATGGTCTAGAAGAATGTGTTGGTTTCTTTTTCATTCTTGACTCTTTCTTTGACATTCGTCTTGTAGGTGCTCACCACTGCTAGGTGAATTGTTTTCATACTTCTGCTAAGGACATTGGCCACCTTATTTTCCTTTCCTTTAACATGTTTGATTTCAAAATCAAACTCACTAAGGAGGGCCATCCACCTAGCTTGTCTGGAATTGAGATTTGGTTGGTCAAACTGATATCGCAATCCATAGTGGTCCGTCATAAGTACAAATTTCCTTCCCAAGAAGTAATGTCTCCACATTTTTAAGGCGTGCACTATGGCAGCCAGCTCTAGATCATGGGTCACATAGTTGACTTCGTGCTCATTCAATTTTCGGGATTCATAACATACTACACTTCCTCCTTGCATAAGGACTCCTCCGAGCCCTTCCTTACAGGCATCTATGAACATGAAGAAGTCATTTTCGGGATCAGCGATCTTCAGCATGGGTGCATGGGTTAGAAGGTGTTTCAGGGATTGAATTATTTCTTCACATTCTTGTGTCCACGTGAATTTAGCTCCCTTCTTCTGGAGGGTAGTGATTGGACAACCAATCTTGGAGAATCCTTTTATAAATCTCCTATAGTATCCTCCTAATCCCATAAAGGATATGATATATGAAACATCCTTTGGGGTAGGCCATTCCATGATAGACCTGATCTTGTCAGGATCTACTTCTACTCCCTCTTCCGATATGACATGGCCCAAGTAATGTATTTTCTTCTGGAAAAAGTCACACTTGCTAAATTTGGCATAGAGTTGATTTTCTCTTAGCACTTGAAGCACAAGTCTAAGATGTTCCTCATGTTCCTCTCTATTCTTGGAGTAAATTAATATATCGTTAATAAAAACCAGTACAAATTTGTCTAGGAATTTGCTGAGCACATTGTTCATCAAGCACATAAAAGTGGCAGGGGCATTGATCAATCCAAATGGTACTACCACAAACTCATAGTGACCATATCTCATCCTAAAGGCAGTTTTGTGGATGTCTTCACCCTTGATTCAGACTTGATGGTATCCATATCTCAAGTCAATCTTTGAGAAGATGGAAGCACCTCCCAATTGATCGAACAGGTCATCGATCCTGGGTAAGGGGTACTTGTTATTTATGGTTACCTTATTGAGTTGTCTATAATCTATGCACAGTTGGAGGGTATTGTCTTTCTTTTTCACAAACAGGACTGGTGCTCCCCATGGAGACACGCTGGGATGGATATAGCCTCTGTCCATCATTTCTTTTAGTTGTAATTTAAGCTCAACTAGCTCAAGTGTGCTCATTCTGTAGGGTTTCCTAGACACTGGCACTGCTCCCGGTGCAAGTTCTATCGAGAAGTCAATGTCCCTTCTTGGAGGTAAACTCGATACCTCTTCTGAAAATACATATCTATATTCTCTTAGTGTGGGGTGGTCTCTGAGGCTTGGTTTTTCATCTTCAACTGATTAAAAACACTTGTATCACATATAGTGGACATCCCTTTCTACAATACTTTCTCATTTGAACGGTTGTTATTCATCTCAATGAGATAGGTTTTTTGATCCATTGAAGGGTTATCCTTCTTCCTTCTTCACTTACACATTATAAGGTTTTATGGTAACAGTCCAGTCTGGATTTATATGTGGCTAGCCATTCCATACCAATCAACAGGTCATACGATCCTAGGGGTTATATGTTAAAGGTTGCTTGGGTGGGGAATTCACCCATAGTGAATTGGAAAGATGGTATGACCTCCTCTACCTTTCTTTTGGTGTCGGTTGCTAATTGTACCAACCATGGCTTGGTGTGTTTATGTGGCTATAATTTACACTTATCAACAGCCTTAGGGGCTATATAACTCAAATTTGAAACAGGGTCAATTAGAATAGACACTAGATGGTTGGTCATCATACCTTCCATCTCCACCACTGAAGCTTGGTGGTTAGCTTGTTTATTATCCACAGCTACATAAATTTGTGGCATACTCCTGGCGACGTCATTGATGATGGTAGATTCTTGAACGTTGTAAATTCTTCGATTGTTCTATTATCGGTGCGGGCAGTCCCTCAGTAGATGTTCTTCTCCACAACCCCAACATTTTAAGGGTTCCTTCTTCGGGTTATCAATCTTTCTCGGGGTAGATCCAAAAGGTTTATTTCCTCTCTAGGAGGGGAAATTATGCTAGTGTACACTTCGGGTTGGGAAGCTCATCCTTGAGTCCTGTTTGCACCCAATTCGTCACTTGGTGAGCAAATAAAGGGTGCTTACATGCCCAGTTGGGTCTTGCTGAGCATGACAACTGTAGAGGAAAGAGTTAGAAAAAGAATAACAAAACTATAAGTAAGAATTAAACTAATAAAAACTAAAACTATGAGCATATGGATAAAGAAATAACAAACACAAAAAGACCAATATCACCAATGTTTTTAGGCTGATCAATTGATGAAATCAAAGCACAATGAAGAAGGGGGACTATGAGTCCCTTCTTTCTCCAATGGAAGGCTCTTGAGGCCCTCACAAACTTGCTCTCCTTACAATAAGAAAATGAGAATGATGGTGAAAGAACTCCTAGCACATCCACTCAATGTAGAGGTGGATAGCTCAATGAAATGTTGCTAATGTGTTATTGCCAAGAAGTGAGTCCTTAAAACAATCTAAGCAGCATAACATTACATGAAATTCCTTGAGAAAATGATGTTTCTTCATGGCTTTTTATAGCATAGGATTGGGTGATTATGTAACTCCTTTGAGGTGTGAAAAGGGGCTCTTTAGGGCTTAATTAGGTCTTTGACCAGCCTACCATGCGGATTCATCTCAGATTTGGGAGTCAAATCGGCTTGGGAGCTGATCCATAAGTGGTTGGGAGGCCGACCAATTCCATAAATGTGTCGTTTAGCAGGTACGCGGGTTTTTGCACCAACAGCCGCGCATCGTGCACGCGTACGCGCATTGTATGTTCTTGTTCCGTGCATATGCGCGCGCACCCAACTTCTGTAAAGCGCCCTTCAATTTTTGGTTACTTTGTATAGTTTTTGACCCTTTTGCAATGCTATGAAATTAATTCAGTGCCATGAATGACTTCATTAATGTGTGACGATGATGAGTTCTTGTCGCCATGTGCGGACGAAATTTCAGTGATAACAGATGCCCCCTGATGGATGAGGTTAGGAGCATACGTATATCCGAAATCCATCAATGTTTCTTCTACTAAGAATGGTGTTGTAAGAAAGAGCAAAAGTGGGACCATGTAGAGCAATCCTTTGGAGAAGAAAGGAAACGGTAGAACCCGACCTTCCATAAGGTGAGTAACAATATACAACTGTGTACAAACGAGGTGGGCATGCCCCATGCTCGTGTTATGTAACTCTAAAAAAAGATGACGGATTTGTTGGTGTAGACAACTGCAACACCCTCGGGGGCGGTAATGATAAAGGCAAAAGACAATTATGCAAAGGAACGTATGTTGAACAATAGGCAATGATTGGTGTAATAAGCAGCGACGATGATGCAGGCATTGATGGCCCAACCAAGTTCAGAGGTCTTCGGCAAAGGATAAGAATAACTGCAATAGTCGCAAAGTAAGACCCACCATAACATGAGAAATTGTTGGCATCGAATGTTATGGGGGCCAATGACAGCAGGGAGCAATGGTGTTTCACCCTGTGCCATCTGAGATCTCTCATTAAATGGAGAATGAGAATCAAGATACTGTCGCCCTTCCGGAAAATTGTGCTGATGTTGACAAAAAGGGGGACGCGACTCCCAAAAGCAAAGGGCTTCATGGAATATACTGAGGTGAGGAAGTGGCAGAGGTACATAGAAGAAGTCAAGAAGTGGGAAGACTCAAGACTGCCCTTGGTTAGAGGATGTATGAAATAAGAAGTGGCTGCAACCATGTAACAAGGTCGAGTGTCAGGGGCACGCCAAGACCGAGGATAAGTTGTGCCAAAGGCGGGACAAGGTGAACAAATTCAGAGGCTAGAGGCAAGGGACCTGTGAAGTACTCTAAAGATATGGACGATGCCGACAAAGGGAGATGAGAAGTAATGCTCCAACCAAGGGTGACATGGGTTGTGTGTGGCTAAAAAGGAAGCAAGTCGCCAACGGTGACGACAAAAGAAAATGAAATGACTGGAAATCAAGGCGTGTGTACAATAAATAACGAATAATTTTGGGGAAAAATGTACAAATACAGAAACGGGTGCCCCAGTGTGAAATGAGTGCCCCAGGGAGGGAAGAAATTTCTTGAAAAACTGATGAAGGGTGGGGGCCCCATTGGTGAGTTTCTGTATGAGGTAGGTGAAATGAATATAGGTTCGCAGATGGACAAACTGACGGTGGATGAAATGGAGGGTTCATGATCCTGCGGGGGTGCAGGTAAAAATAATAGAACCATAAAGCGATGATCTGGGAGTCTTTATGGGAAGCTAACAAAATGAGGAGAAGAAGTATGTGGTTGATTCACAACATGATGAAAGACTATCGGGACTCCCATCCTTAAAGGGTAATGAAGAACAGCATGAGTTTCAAAAGTGCCAAAAGGTGCTATGAATGGGACAACTCATGTGGGTAAGAAAGCTACCGGGTAACAGTACCGAAGATGCAAATGGAGGTGTGGGTACTGCAGAGCCGGGAGTGGGTATCCTAAAGGCCAATATCATAGGGTGTGACTGGAAATGTAAATGCAATACAGCGGGAGAGACTACATGCTAGTGCTGAATATGTACCTCAAGGAATGATGTTTGAGGGACGATGATCAAGTACCTGCACACAGAACAACCAAATACCCAAAGTGAACAATATCTGAAGAGAATCAAATATATGAGCATGTATTAGATAAATGTGACAATGCACATGCGTACTTGATCATGATAAGAAAAAAAAAGGTGCCCCGGGGGCTCAGGATAAAAAGTGACCCAGGGACAACTGTGATGTAGGTGGCGGGATGTTGATCCTATGGCTGAAGACGGTTTGAAAAATGGATACCTTGGGCTCCAGAAATGGTGAGTGGAAGTTTGGAAAAAGGCCTATATATAGTTGTAGGGCCCACATTGCCACCTCATTTGTACCTGCTGCAACAGTGACTGGGTGAGCAGATTTCAGAGAAGATTTGGAGATTCATGGAGGACGAGGCAACCGATCGACGTTCTGCAAGTTTCAGGTTAGTGGTCTGATCATCCTGCATAGAAATAGGTTTTCAATTTTTTGGCAGGGCTGGTACGGGGGCCGTACTAGGGTAATTAGGGGAATTTGTCTAGGGTGTGGGCCCACATGCGTGGGCGATTCGGTGGAAGGCGCACATACGTGCACGCCTGTCCATTGATTATACGTGCATGGGTGCGCGTGAGGGGGATTTTAAGGCGCGCCCTAGGGGCGCGCCTGTGAGTTGAACAGGAACGCAGAAGTGCGCGCCTATGGGTTGGACAGGCGCGCACTTGTGCGCACCTATATGACGAACATGCGCGCTCAAAAGCACGCCTGTGCAGTGAACAAGTGCGCATAGATGCACGCCTGTATAGTGAACAGGTGCGCATGTATGCGCGCCTGTGGGTGAAAAAACCGCGCCTTTGAGGCAAGTTTTTAAGGGTAGAAAACGAGTCTGTTTGATGTTGTTGATGGGTATCTGAGCTGATATCGGACTCTGTGTTGATTGCAGGTTTCCAGCAGTGGCGATGGTTGTGCGGTGACGAGAGAGAGACTGGTCCCAGTTGCGATATTATGTGGCCAATGCAAGGCCTGCGGTGCGAGCGACTTTAGCAACCTGTGGGTTGCTAAAGTTCTTTGAGTGCCCGTTGATACATGCACAGGAGTACTTACTATAGTTCTTGCTCCAAATGTGGAGTCCGGAGCTGCACTTCTTCCTCGTGCGAGGAGAGTATATCCCCTTCACTGCGGTGGAGGATGTATATTTTTTGACTGGGCTCCCCTTTCGGGGAACGCCCCTACCGGTCGAGCCTGTGTTGCCAAGGGAGACAACCTTGGTGACAATCGCCGAGAGATATTTCTCAGGCGAGAACTTCATGTCTGGGACTGTAGTGAGTGTTAGTGATATAGACTCCCAGGCGCATCGTTGCATAGTGGCGATGATTGTTCGTGTGTATGGGTCACTTGCGACCCAATGGATTAGTGGTGGCCAACTGCTGGTGCTGGAGAGGGTGGTGGTGGGCCGTGAACGGTTTGCATGGGGGTTGACGCTACATGCGCAGATGATCGCGCAGTTGGATCGATGTCGGTCCATAGGTACAGGAGAGTTTGCATTTGGTTCTATCCTGGTAGCCTGGTTTTTGGAGAGGGTGTCGATGTTGCGCCTGAGGGTTCTACTAGAGGCGCCTGGGGCACGAGAGCCGCGATTGAGGCGGTGGTCTACAGTTTTGGTTCGCCACGATGGTGGCGAAGATGGCCATTATTTTATAGCGCAGGCGGCACAGATATGGCAGTAGATGTCGCAAGTGATACTTCAGTACCCCTATGCTGGGGTTGACTTCCGGGGGGACCCAGACATGGTGTTGCTTCCTGGGGAGGTTTTTGATCATCGAGGTATGTTGAGTATTGTGTATGTTTTGATTTATGTTATCTTTTGATATATCAGTTCATATGTGATATAGACGCTGATACGAATGTTTGTTTGTTGTTTTGTGCATGTGTAGATTTGGCACCTCACGGGTGCGAGGTGGAGATGAAGAGAGCGTCGGTTCAGCGAGAGCCGGAGAGACTGTCGCATGGAGAGATATGTCGGCGGGATGAGGCCGCGGGGCGACTAGCAGAGCCTGAGAGGGCAGCGAGGAGGCGCCGGTTCGATGACCCTGGTGCATGGCCATCACACGCTCCTCCGGCAGTGGCTGGAGTTGATTTTGATGATATACATCGTTGTCTGGAGACGGTGTTATAGGACATGCCTGAGGGCATGTGGATACGCATTCAGGACGAGGGGTTCCTGGAGTAGTGTATAGGAGTACCGCCACCATGGCAGGGTATAGTGCGACGAGTAGCTGTGCTTGCTGCGATGGCGAGTGGACACCTACCGCCGGGGCAGGAGGGTCATGTGGGTGTTCCACCACCACCACTTGGGGCAGGTGGGGGCGAGCCACCACCTCCTCCTGAGGGAGGAGCAGGTGGGGGTGCGATAGAGGCACCCTGATTGATGTATGATGTATACCTTTTGTATATAGGCTGGTGAGCCGATTTTTGTACCGAGGTGCTGTATTGGCCTACGAATACATGTATTTTTTGTATGTAAACATTCGTATGGCCGGAGAGGCCGATATATATATATATATATATATATATATATATATATATNTTTGAGATCCTGATGTTGTCTACATGTGTTTTTTGTTGATGATGATGATGTCTATTCTATCAATATGCTGTGACATGATTTATGAGATGTTTATGTATGTGTAGCTTGATGTGATATATGCCAATCTAACACCATGTTAGCTATTTCATCTGTTGTTTGATTCAATTTTCTTGAAATATGTGTAAATGTAATGGAATCAAAATGTCGAGATAACAGTCTAACTTGTAGGTATTTGAGAAAGAGACACAGATCACGTACATGGTAAACATTGTTGAGCTGGAGAACGACTAGTTGAGAGTCGAGGAAAACGCTAAGGTGGCGAATATGATGACATTGGGCATCGACCAGGAGGCCAATGATCGCAGTGTATTCGACTTGGTTGTTGGTTGCTAGTCCCAAACATATGCCACTTGAATGTATCATTTCATGTGAGGGGGTGTAGAGAGCCCAAGCAGCCGAAGCGAGATTTTGTGTCCAACAGCTGGCACCGTCGGCGTAACCAATGTGGTGAGCTGGTGGAGGAAGCATCTGTCAATATCACAAAGGATAGTTTAGACGAGAGGTGACGAGAAAAAATATTAAAAACGCTAGAAAAAGAAATAACCGAAAGTAGGATGAATACTTTTAAGCATAAAAATTCTTGAGATACAACCCATTGACGGGTTCCTTGAGTGAGAGGCCTTCGGGGGAGGCCAGGATGTATGCGCCTTTGGTGAGGAAATGTTGGATGATGTAAGGGCCATGCCAAAGTGATTCAAATTCGCCATGGCCAAAGGTATCATGGGCGATATCATAGGCCAGGATGAGGTTGCCTTCGCGGAATGATCAAAGGTTGACATGGCGATCAAAGGTAGCCTTGGATCATTTTTTAGTTGCCTCATTGTTCTGTAAGGAAGATTGACGATCTTCATCCAGAGACTCCAAGTTCAGCAAGCGCTGCTCCATTGGAGCAGTGTCAGGTAAAAGCTCAATTGCGGTGCGTAGGGTGGGAATTTCGCACTCGATGGGAAGAGTTGCCTCGACCCCATGGACTAAATGAAATGGCGTGAAACCTGTAGCGGTCTTTACTATCGTTCGATAAGCCCATAGCGCGGAAAATAACATATGATGCCAATTGGTTTTATGTTTATTAACCGTGCGCTGTAACATGGTCTTGAGGAATTTGTTTACTGCCTCGACCTGTCCGTTTGACTGAGGGTAATATGGCGAGGCAAACTCGTGAGAGAAGCCTAGCCGAGATGAGAGTTCGACGAAGATCTCATTCTCGAAGTGTTTCTCGTGGTTGGAAACAAGTTGGAGTGGTACTCCAAAATGGGATATGACGTGGTTAAAGAAGAAACGCGCTGCAGTGTCAGCGGTGTTGTTGAAAGTGGGCATAGCTTCGGCGCATTTGGTGAAGTAATCAACGACAACAAAAATCTATTTGTGACCATTGCTGGAGGGGGGATTACAAGTCATAAATTCGATGCCCCATTTACAAAAGGGGCCTGTAGTAATGACAGGGTGAAGAAGAGCGGGGGGAGAACAGGCTTTGTTGGCATAGAGCTGACATTGCTCACATCGTTTCACGGCATGAATGCAATCATGAAACAGGGTAGGCCAGAAGTAACCGGCTCGGATCATCTTTTGAGCCGTGGATATACCCGAAAGATGGGCCCCACATGCGCCGCTGTGGCAGTCTTTTAAGACTCTGTTGGCCTCGTCAATAGTCAGGTAGTGACGAAGGATGGTTTCGATGCCCCGCCAGTATAGGATGTCTCTGATGAGGAGATAGCGAGGGGGCTGATGGCGAATGCGCTGACGATCATCTCTTGATAAGTGGTTACCGAAATTTTGAGTTCGTAGGTAGATGAGAATGTTGCCATACCAAGGATCATCTGAAGAAATGTAAAAGAGATGTTCGTCAGGAAAGTCAATGTTGACGGGGGGAACTGGGTGTGTCAGAGGGGAGGGTCGTGACAAGTTCGACGAGAACGAGGGCCTTCTTACTCTTAGGTGTTGAGAATTCGAGGTCGTACTCCTGAAGAATAATGATCCATCGAGCGAATTTTCCATTAACTTAGCGACGACTGAGCAAGTATTGCATAGGGTTAGAATCTGCAACGACTTTTGTGGTGCGAAGCAGAATGTAATGGCACAGTTTCTGGACTGCAAGGACAACTGCAAGAGCAAGTTTATCTTCATGTTTATACTTCAAGGGTGGCCCTGAGAGGTTATTACTGACGTATTAAATGACGTGTTCACGATTGTCATCTCCGAGCTGGACGAGGACGCCATCTACTGATACAACTGATGTTGATACGTAGAGGATGTAGTCGCGATTGTAGTCAGGTGCACTAATCAAAGGTGCATTTGAAAGCGCTGCTTTAAGTTCATCAAATGACTGTTGGGCATAGTCGTCCCAATGAAAAGGGATGTCGTGACGTAGTAAGCGAAGGAAACCATGTGCATGTATGACGTAATCAAGAACAAAACGTCGAAGAAAGTGAGCTTTTCCCTATAGACTCTGAAGTTGTCGCAAATTCCGAGGAGGTGGAATTTTAGTGATGGCTTTGACTTTAAGGGGTTCTACGATAATACCGCTTTGGGAAATGATAAAACCGAGGAAGCGCCCTGCAGTGACACAAAACACACACTTGAGAGGGTTCAAGTGGATGTTGTACTGACGACACAGTTGAAAGATGATTTGTAAATCATCGAGGTGTTGGGTACGTTTCTTGGATCGAGATGTGAAGTCGTCCAAGTAGGTGAGGATGATTTTAGCCAAATCGTGAAAGATGTATGTCATCGCCCACTGGAAAGTTGCACCAGAATTTTTTAAGCCGAAAGGCATGACACGATATGCAAAAGGACCCCACGGGGTAATAAATGCGGTTTTATACTAATCGACTGGGTGGATTTGAATTTGGTTATAGCCAGAGAATCCATCCATAAAGGAGAGAGCCTCGTGGCCAATGCAGTCGTCGATAATTTGATCGATGAAAGGCGTTGGAAAGTTGTCTTTTGGACATGCGTTATTGAGATCGCGAAAGTCAGTGTAGACGTGAATAGTGCCCTATTTTTTGTCGACGGATACAGGGTTGGAAACCCATGAAGTGTAAGCGATGGGGTAAATAAATCTGGCCGTACGTAATTTATCGATTTCTGCTTTGATAGCCTCGGCCTTGGATGGGTGTAGCGGTCGTTGTTTTTGGCGAACTGGTGTGATGTCAGGCCAGGTGTTGATGCGATGCTCGACAATAGAGGGATCGAGGCCAGGCATTTCTGTGTATGACCAGGCGAAGATATCCCTATATTCCTGGAATATGACTTTGTATGCGGCGATTTCCTGAGGAGTGCAAGCGGATCCAATGATGATTTCTTCAACGATGCCTTGTTTAATGGAAATTTCGATTTTGATGGTGGGGGAAATGTTAGCCAGATTACCTTCTTCAAAAGCGTTGGGGGCAGGAATGGGATTGTTGAACCAATCGATAGGCCTGGATGGGAGAAAATATTTGGTTTCGACCGCGTAAATGGGGTTTTGGTTAGGAGGCATGAGGGCTTCCTATGGAAGGAAGAGTGCACGATGATGTAGTGCGCCCCAGGGAGAGTCCAGGCGTTGTAGCTCTTTCAGTATTTCCTCATCGCATTGAAAACGATGGGAAGATAATGGATCGTGAGGAATGATCTCAGTGATAGTGTGATTTTCCCTTGCTAAAGAAGCAGAGGGGGTAATTCTAGGATTTGGTGAGGGTTCACTCGACATAAACCATATGTTGAAGTATTGAGGGGTACCCGTGGTGGTTGGGTGAAGAGTTTTTGTAGGGGAATGAGAAGGAGAGTTGGGTGGGTTACGTGGTAAATCCTCAGATACGTCATCTAAGAACCAAGAAGGCGTTGGGAGTGCCTCGGGTTTGGGAGAAATGACATGAAGATCCTCGAGTGGCGAGGTAATGTCAATTATCGCCTCTGCAGGTTGGTGACGCAGAGCCAATTGACGTTGCCTATATGCGAGGATCATAGGACACTGGTATGTAAAATGAGCCAATGAATTGCAGAGAGAGCAAGGGCATCTCATGCATTCATTGACTAAAGTGGTGACATAAGGAATGTCAGTGATATTTGTTGTAGAGGACGTAGTAGGGCATGGGTTGTTCTAAAATTTTTGGCGTACAACAGCTAACGTCTGCTAGAAATGTGGCAGTGCTGGGCAATCATGGGTGTAATGGCCATATTCGGAACAAATAGCACATGCAAATTTAGTCCTCAACCCTTTACTACTGGAAGGTGTGGTGGTAGTAGTACTAGCAGTAGTGACAGGTGTGGTGGTAGTTTGATTGAGGGGAATCAAATTTCGTAATTCCGGTAGTGATGGGCAGTTGTTGGTTTGGTGTCCCTCCTTCTCACATAGTGCGCAAGGTGGTGGGATGCATGGAGGAAGTGGAGCAGTGGGCTCCTTCTTCTTTCTCCTGCCCCCCGCTGTAGAAGGGGGGTTAGGGAGTATCGGGGTAGTGGGGGTAAGGACGGGAATCATCATGGGGAGGCCTTCCTGTGAGGGAAGGGATGGGTGAGGGACCATCTCGAGTGGATGTAAATACCACACTGGGATTGCTAACACCATATTGGGTAGTGTGAGCGTTGCGGCTACCTGGAAAGCTTCTATACTTGGTGGAGGGTAAAAGAAGGGAATTTGAGTGAGGGGTGGGGGAACTGTCTCCCAAATGGGACTAGGCCCCTGAGGGGGTGTGGGTTCGTGGACTGCAGGGGTCGACGAGTGCGCAGGAGGCTCCTGTGGGAGTGGTTATGTGACTATTGAGACGTCAGGAATGACGAAAGCCTCCTAAGGAGGAAGAGTATCCTCCATGTGAGTTCCATTAAAGGAGATGACACATACTTGATTAGGGGGAAGAAGTGGTGGTGCTCCATGGTATGTCCCTAATAAGGATGGATCTTTGAAAATCCCAGGACCCATCTCGACGAGTGGATAGGCGTCTTTGTTGGTGTGAATGAGAGGAAGAATGTTATTGAGATTGGCAGATGGGTTAGGCTCATAATGTGAGACTTGGTCGATGGTCACAATCTTTCCGTTGTGGGGGAACATGATTGTCCGAAAGACGGAAGATGCCACTTCCTTCATAGCATACATGTAGCTACGTCCGAACAAGATATTGTAATTGAGCGGAGCATTGATAACTTTGATGTCAATGAGAATAGTTTTTCCCCCGAGTTCAACGGGGACATTTTGGAAGATCCCTTCAGGAGATGAAGGTCATCCGTCATAATCTCATAATGTGATGGCGGAAGGTATGAGTTCCAGGGGACGAAGTTTCTTCCATACTATTTTGGACATGATGCATGTAGATGCACCCTCATCGATGATACACCGATGGATGCTGATGTTCCGTATTTTTACTGGTATTTGAATAGCGACCAAGGTGGGAAGACGAGGTTGATAACTATCAAGTTCAAAGGTGATGAGTAAAGTATTTGTAGGGTCGACTACCACTAAGGTGGAAAGTAGTGATTTCCACTGTGTAGGACAAGTCTGGAGGACTTCCAAGACTGACATGGCAGCCGGGGATTGTGCTAAGTCGTCTAGCAAGCTGTAGTTATGAGCGGCCCTGGCCTGTGGGTTGTAGACATTCCTGCGCAAGGGGATGCGAGGGATGCGAAGTGATGGTTCGACGGAAGGGCGAGGGATCACCAACGAGGGTCCCGTCAGTGTAGAGTTTGTCTCTGGAGAGATAGGAGTAGACTCAGCTGGTGTCTGATACTGACGATTGCGTGTTTGCATAAGAATTTCTTCCTCACCAGTGAGGAGAATTGTTCACTCTGCTGGATTGTTGGGATTGTGGTATTGGCCCACCTGAGGTGGGGGATGTTGCGTGTTCTATTGGGTGTTTATCACACCTTGATGTGGGATAGGATTTTGCAGCACGGCGGGAGGGGGTTGTTGCACATACTGTTGTGGTGCCTGTTGAGGGGCAGTTTGTGCAGGGGTATGGGGAAGACTCCCCAAGTCTTTCAACCGTTTGAAATCAACGATCTAGGGGCAATGGTGAGTGTAATGACCGAACTCGCCACAAAGAGCACAAGGGTGGATGGTTTTAACATTATTTCACCCTGGGAGTTTATTGTTATTGCCCCCTTGGGGGTGTTGGTTCCCTTGGTTCTGATTGCCCCCAGTGGGTTGGTACTGTGGGGGTGGATTCCCACCTTGACCAAGATTATTGTTATTCCGATTCCGTCCTTTCTTCTTGGCATTGTTCGAAGGGTGAGTTGGGTTGGTTGTGTTCAACTATTCAAATTTTTTGTATTGTTGAGCAGCAGAGGGTTGAACAAAATTTACCCCCGCATGAGGATGTGGGGGAGCCATGGGTTGTGGCGGACCAGGAAAAGGGAAGTATGGATTTTTTGGTGGTATCGATCCATAAGGCACATAGGAAGGCTGCGTTCTTTCACTAGTACTATAAGATGATGTTGAGGGAGTACCACTGTTTGTGGGAATAGGTGGATGTATGGGAGGTGTCGGTGGTGGTCCACTGATGGGTGGAGGTATAGCAGCAGGATATGGCTGTTGATAAGGGGGTGGGTTGTAATAAGGAGTGCCCCCATATACCGGTGTGTATTGAGGTGTTCCATACATCGATGGTGGTTGGGGTTGTGGACCATGGTGTGTGGTGGCACCTATTAGTCCATCTACTGAATGAGACATCCCAGGTTTGTCTTGGCCAAATGGAAAAGGTTTTGGAAGGTCAGGAAGTATCGTGTATAAGTACCCTGACTGTGCATAAATAAGGTCATATTGTTAGGCCTTACTGATGGCTTCCTCTTTAGATTGAGGGAAGGTGGAAGCGACATCCTTTCCAAGGAGAGAGACAAGTGATCTAAGAAACCAGTCAAGGCATTGTTGCTTGGTGGTTTCTTCTTTACACAAACTACGTCGCCTACGCCACTCATGAATGTGGTCAGCGATGTGGGTGGCTGAGGTCTGTTTGAAGTTAGATAGTAGTTCTAGACCATTATCATGTCGGATGGGTAATTGGATGAAAGTTAAAAACTCTTTGGCCAATGACTCAAAGGTTGTGTGGGACCCTGATTTTTCTTCGACATACCGTTTGGCTGATGGGCCAGTAAGTGTGCGTTGAAATAATCGCAGTCTGATGAAATCATCCATAATGCTATTAGAAGAGCACCATAGATGAAAAGTCATCACGTGGTTGGCGGGGTCATCCCCTGCCTTTCCTTCAAACTTTGGTATGTCTGAAGGAAGTTTGGTTGGCATTGCAGGCCATGTGGCGTCATGCAATATAGGATCATTGGTAAGCTTGGTGAGATCTGGTATGTTGAGAGAGGCCAAATATGGCATCTGTAGTGGGGTTGCAGGATTAGTTCTAGCCATAGTGTGTTGTGAACCTGACCCTTGATGGGGACTAGGTGGGTTGGTGCTCACTCCTTGAGAGGAAGTGGGTCCCCCGCTTCCATGCAAAGGAGAGTGAGTGAATGGATGACCTTGGGAAGTGGACCCAAGTAAGGTAGAACCAAGCAAAGCTGATCCTAAGATAGTAGCACTCATAGGAGTGTTTGAAGGAGGTATCGATGAGCGGGTATGACTAGATACTCCCCCTAAGATAGGAGGGAGGTTGAGAAAGCATCGTGAACGACGGGGGTTCTGTGGTTCCCCTATGATGTCAGACTAGTTGTGAAAATGTGTGCCAAAAGTGGTGAGAGAGAAAAATAGAAACAAGAGTCGTTGCTGTGACTGTTTTACACAATATATATATCAAAGTCAAACTGTAATCAGATGTGCATCATACATAAATGAAAAATAAGCATATATGTGGGTAAGAGGGTTTTGTCCACGTGGGGGAATCAAAAGAAAGAAAATACTCGTGTCCTAGAAGACGTAACATCCTTCCTCTCAAATAGCACTGGACCTTCCAATAGTACTCAACAGTGGGGTCTAAATTCATCGGAAGAGACACTAGTGAAGGATGAAACAATTGGTTATAATGAGGGGTAGAGGGGGCATATCCCGAAAGAACTGGCGATACTTCCCAATAGACACACAAAATCCAATCAAGGTGCAATTGCAGCCCACAATCGACACCTGGGTAGATGTCCTAAAAATTGGCCACTAGGTACCTCAGTCACAGTGCGGCATTTATATTTTCGGCCTAAGAAATGGGTCACGGGTTGGATCCCGTCCAAGAGGTGGGTGCCTCAAGGGGGGACGCACAGAACAACCGGACCTTGGCCTTCGACCCTTCACGGGTATCTCCCTGCCTTATGGTGATTGGAACACTGGACTTGGAGGATTTTGAAGTTCCCTATTTGTCAACCTCTATGTTTGAAAATGTGAGAACTAGATAACGGGGAGTTATTTGGATGCCTATCC
>ML805345.1:100597-120228 GCA_009831015.1 Picea engelmannii
ACCTAAGTGCCTATGTTTGTTTGACTATCCCCTTTATAAGTTGAGGGGTCTAAGTGGTGCAGTATTTAGAGCATGCATAACATCATTCTTAAGAAGGAAAATGAATTTCCCCACATCCCAAGACCTTACAATGTGAAATTTAGATCAAATGCGTGGCCCCTAGTGTAGACAGAGGTGCACAATGCACAGGCGCGCGATCAGAGTTGAGACAAAAAGCGCATGCGCGCAGAGAATAACTGTTGTTCAGGCGCATGCGCGCACGATGCGCATCTGTGGGGTGGAATACCCGCGCACCTGTGACAAACGGCCAAGAAAGAAAATCCGGATGGATTTCTCTCAATTCTCTGGTGAATTGACTGGTTAGCAGGTCGGCAGAGGCCGGTTTGTGTACCTGCAAGTTAATGAAACTAAAAGGAAAGAAAAATAAACCCAAATGAGGGAGGAATTGATACCTTCTCCCCAATATGGTCGCCAATCTTTTCGCACCCAATTCGTCACTTGGTGAGCAAATAAAGGGTGCTTACATGCCCAGTTGGGTCTTGCTGAGCATGAAAGCTGTAGAGGAAAGAGTTAGAAAAAGAATAACAAAACTATAAGCAAGAATTAAACTAATAAAAACTAAAACTATGAGCATATGGATAAAGAAATAACAAACACAAAAAGACCAATATCACCAATGTTTTTAGGCTAATCAATTGATGAAATCAAAGCACAATGAAGAAGGGGGACTATGAGTCCCTTCTTTCTCCAATGGAAGGCTCTTGAGGCCCTCACAAACTTGCTCTCCTTACAATAAGAAAATGATAATGATGGTGAAAGAACTCCTAGCACATCCACTCAATGTAGAGGTGGATAGCTCAATGAAATGTTGCTAATGTGTTATTGCCAAGGAGTGAGTCCTTAAAACAATCTAAGCAGCATAACATTACATGAAATTCCTTGAGAAAATGATGTTTCTTCATGGATTTTTATAGCATAGCATTAGGTGATTATGTAACTCCTTTGAGGTGTGAATAGGGGCTCTTTAGGGCTTAATTAGGTCTTTGACTAGCCTACCATGCGGATTCAGCTCAGATTTGGGAGTCAAATCGGCTTGGGAGCTGATCCATAAGTGGTTGGGAGGCCGACCAATTCCATAAATGCATCGTTTAGCAGGTGCGTGGGTTTTTGCGCCAACAGCCGCGCATCGTGCGCACGTGCGCACATTGTACGTTCCTGTTCCGCGCATATGCGTGCACACCCAACTTCTGTAAAGCGCCCTTCAATTTTTGGTTACTTTGTATAGTTTTTTACCCTTTTGCAATGCTGTGAAATTAATTCAGTGCCATGAATGACTTCATTACTATGTGACGATGCTGAGTTCTTGTCGCCATGTGCGGACGGAATTTCAGTGATAACAAGTCCTTTTTATAGTTTTTAAATCTTGGGGATTTAAACCCCTTTTTCTAGAATCCCGAACTATTCTTCTGCTTCCAACCTTCACTAGGTTTTGTCCGATGCCCAAGATGTTCATAACAATATCTTGCCTTTCGGATAGTATCTTCTAGGGTCTTTGGCTCGTCAAACTCAATTCTGTTATGATAGTCCTTAGGTAGCCCAATGATGAATCATTGCACCTTTGCCTTTTCTGCTTTTATATAGGGTACATACCTCAGTAATGTGAGGAATCTGCTGACATATTCCTCTATTGTGTGTTGCCCCAACTTGAGTTCATAGAACTCTTTAGTCTTTTCGTCGAAATATTTTTCCGACAGATACTTCTTCCTGAAGTATTTCTCAAACCATTCCCAAGATAGGTTTCTTCGTGAATCCATTTTATGTTCTTAAGGTATTCCCACCAAATGGAAGCCTTCCCATTCAGGTTGAAAGTGGCTACTCAGGCCTTCAAATTTTCCGAGAAGTCATGGACTCTAAAATACTTCTTTAGTCCAAGCAGCTAGGCCTCTGCTTCCTCTCCCTTCTTTATTTCACCATCGAAATAGGGTGGTTTGGCCTTCTTGAATTCTTCGAGATTATGATTTTTGGAATGATTTCGCTTCTTCTGTTTTCTTTGGGAATAAGAACTAGTTATGCTACTAGAAGATCCCTCCGAGTCGCTAGTTTCCTTTCCAGAGGAATCGTCCAATGCTTGTCCCTTATCTCTGGGGTGAACCTTTCTCGAGGTGATCTTCCTAGTGTGGCCACTCAAAAGACCACATTTTCGTATCTCAGGTGGACTTAAACTTGTCTTTGTCTGTCATTGGTACGCATGATTGATGTCAGGTCCATGCTGGAATTTTCTTTGTATGTCGAATAAACTCCGCAACAAGACTACATTAATTTTTGTTTTCTTCTCTTGCTCTTGTATCAACCTCTTGTTGTCGACCTTCTAGCTCTGTAGTTCAACCATGAGGCTTCTAATAGTCTCAGCTAGATCTGGAGGGGTCTCTACCGCTCTCCTTTCGTCAGATTCTTCATCTCTATTGTGGAATCCATCCCCCACATCATGGTGCATCACCATTCTATATGTCTACATTTTCCCACGATTGATCGTCCGCTTGTTGTGAAAGAAAAACACTTATTGTTAGTCAACATTATATTCATTCACAATTAGCACATAATTCATATTTTTCAAATGCATACACACAATAGGAATTTTCATTCTTAACTGAAGCTTTTGATAAGGGGGGTTAGGATAGAGAGTTACTCCTTTTAAGAGTACTTCAGATGGAGTTCTTGCGCAACTCGTCCATGAGCCCAAGCAGGCCAAGTGTTGTAACCATGCTCTGATACCAATTTTCCACACACCCACTATAACAACTAAGATTTTTCGCCTTTTTTTCTCCTTTTTCTCGAGGGACAAAATCCCCGAAATTCTATGGGGCCTAGAACAGACCCTCCCTTCCCTTTTTCTCCCCCATGTGATCGTCATCTATGACCACATGCCTTACCAAAAAGGCGCTTCTGGCTTTCGTGATTCGGGGAATCATGATGCAAGCATTCCCCTGTTCTCTGTCTTTCGAAATGCTGAAACCTGAAAGGGTCTAACAGACCCTTAGCTCCTCCCTTGGGTCGCTTTTCATACAATCGGTCCTATGACCTGGCGTTGTTCCTCTAAATTCTTTCAGGGTTTTGTGATGCAAGAATTCCTCCTTTCCCTTTAAAATCCCCAGAACCCGAAAGTCTAGTATCATCCAGATCTATGGTCCAGATCGTCGACTTGATCAATGCCCAGATTAAATCCTGACACTCTACCTTTCAGGATTTCTGGCGAGGTATTCACTCCTATTACTCTGTTGTCCAGAACCTCGGTGGCCTTATATCTTCGCTTTGCGTACCTACAAATGGGCGGTCGAGAATCTTTCAGGACTCCTTCTCCCTACCACAAGACCCTATTCGGTGACCTAGGGCTCATTCACAGAGTGCATCGGAGTTTCGCATACCGGGATTTCACGACTAGTGAAGACAAGGGGTCTTGCCCTTGGGTTTCCCGTGTGCCAAAATGCTGAAACACCAAACCTATTCATGCTAAACCATTTTGGGGTTTTTCATATCGAGATATCACGACTGGCGAATACAAGGGAACTTGACCTTGGGTTTCCCGTGTGCCGAAATGACAAAACACCAAAACCTATTCATGCTAAACCATTTCAGGGTTTCGCATATTGAGATTTCATGACTAGCCAATACAAGGGAACTTTCCCTTGGGTTTCCCAGGCGCCGAAACACCAAAAAATATTCACACTAAAACATTTCGAGGTTTGGCATTTCAGGATTTCGCGACTGGCGAATACAAGGGAACTTGCCCTTGGGTTTCTCGGGTGCCGAAACGCTGAAACACCAAAACCTATTCATGCTAAACCATTTCAAGGTTTCTCATATCAGGATTTCATGACTGGCGAATACAAGGGAACTTGCCCTTGGGTTTCTCGAGTGCCGAAACACCGAAACACCAAAACCTATTCACGCTAAACAATTTTGGGGTTTCGCATATCGGGATTTCACGACTGGCAAATACCAGGGAATTTTCCCTTGTGTTTCCCAGGTGCCGAAACACTGAAAAACAAAAACCTATTCATGCTAAACCATTTCGAGGTTTCTCATATCGAGATTTCGTGACTGGAGAATACAAGGGAACTTGCCCTTGGGTTTCCTGGGTGCCAAAATTCCAAAACACCAAAACCTATTCACGCTAAACCATTTCGGGGTTTTGCATATCAGGATTCGCGACTAGCGAATACAAGGGAACTTTCCCTTGGGTTTCCCGGGTGTCGAAATGCCGAAACACCAAAACCTATTCACGCTAAACCATTTCGGGGTTTCACATATCGGGATTTCATGACTGACGAATACAAGGGAACTTGCCCTTTGGTTTCCCGGGTGCCGAAACACTGAAACACCAAAACCTATTCACGCTAGACCATTTCTAGGTTTCACATATCGGGATTTCACGTACCGGGATTTCACAACTTGCAAAGACATGGGATTCATACCATTGGGTTTCTCGGGTGCCGAAACTCCGAAGCCCATTTACTTCGCGACAGGGGCAAGGTAAACTCACGGATTTACTACAATGGTAGCCTTTTCAAGGGATTCACTTCGACTCTGGAATGCAAGGGAACTTTCTTGAAAAAGGTGCCTTCGGGAGGATGAACCAAGGCATAGCACAAGTCAAGTTAGATGGGTCAATCCTCAGGGGAATAGACTGATATCCTGAACTCATACATTCTATACATTAACCAATTTATAGTTTTATTAGTATAAGCATGCATCCATTATTTCTAACCAAAACACAAGGCAAACACTTCTATACAGAAACTATTTACGAGCGTATAAAAATGAGCATACGATTGTGACATTCAATTCCAAATGCAAGACATAACACTTATCAAAAATTCTGGACGTGATGCAAATGCTGAGATGGGTGCTCGTTTCCACCCAACCGTAGGCTCAGTGACTCCAAATGGATTTACCACTAGCCACCCCCGAGCTATACCACGATGCTTGAGGTTCAATTTTCTACTTCCATCTCAAAGAAATTCAAGGAATAAGGTTACTCTCCTTCTCCTCTATTCAGAACTCCCTGTCTTTCTAGAGTTTCTCCAGTTCTTCCCCGTGATCCCTGTCATGTGCGTTCTCCTCTCTTATGTCCTTTTTTTACCACACTTCCTCTCTTGCCTTTTCTCTGGAAGATTGCGTGTGGTGCAACTTTCCCTGTCTATGGTCAGGTATGGGAGATGTTACGAATGGGCGGTTCACCCCCATCCCCTCATTAACTCTTGAGGAGCCTCCCCACCTACCAATCTGATGAGAAATCCATTCTGGGGTCAGAGAGTAGCTTTTGTCTTTGAGCAAGTAAAACAAGTATGGTACTGGCTCGGTGGAAGTTAACGCAACCATTCCAGGTCCCTTCCACCACCTCTCATTATCCATCGTGGTCTCTTTTAGCACATCCCCCTCCCATTAGCCATGCAACACATATTTATAACATAATTTATATTCATCAACCTTTGATAAAAAGGTCCATCAAATCAAACATTCACATCTTTGAGTTTGCCATAGTTCTTGGCCAATATAGTTATTTTTATAGACTGGGGGAAATAGGGTGTTACAATCAGTATGCCAATAATCAACCAAGTCGTTCAGCAGCCTAGGTTGTGCCCAC
Organism: Picea engelmannii; assembly: GCA_009831015.1. NCBI lineage: Eukaryota > Viridiplantae > Streptophyta > Pinopsida > Pinales > Pinaceae > Picea > Picea engelmannii. The sequence continues at coordinate 106,242 of ML805345.1, forward strand.
ATAAAAGGACATAAGAAGAACTTGAGAAACCCACATTGCATTAAGGAAGCCACAACATTAGGGTCTTCCCTGACCAACTCACTAACCTACTCATGCTCTCTTTCCCTCCAGTGAACATACATCCTGCAAAACACCAAAGTTCAGTAGGGTTAACCCTTGTCTTTTAAATTTTTTCATTCAATAAGGGGATCCACGCGGGATATAATGTTGACATTCATGTGTACACGCATGCAGTTTTTACTCTTCCTGAATGTACACGCGGCCTATCCTAAGACAGCCCACGTGGACCTAGGACCGACCTTTTGAAGGTCGATGCCCCCCCAAAACTTGGAACCCAAAGCATAAATAAAGATTTAAATTGCAAGAGGAGAGAGTTTATACTTACTTGGTCCAGACAGATGGTCATTTCATCCACTGTAGTTCCCGGAATCACCACTTTTATCAAAGAGTTTTTTTTACTCCAGAGTCAATTTCCAAATCAGCAATGGTGATAATTGTTATAACCCTAATTTTCACCATACATGCTTACCTGGCATCAGGCCATCTCAAAACCCTTCTTTTCCAAAGAAATATTGAACAACTCTTTAAAAAACCTCTTTTATAAGGGCCCAAACACCCTACTCCATTACTGTACACGTGTACATGCTAGCTGACCTAAAACAACCCGTGTGGACCTACAAAAGCACAAAAAAAGAAAATTTGTCAATGGAACACACAACTTTGGGTGAGTTAACTGAAACTCTCAGCCATGCATGGCCAAGGGTTCATCCAAATACCTAGCTTCTTCTAGCCTATAAAAGAAGGGTTAGGGGTCCCATTTGGAGGAGGAGAATAAGAGTAAAGAAACTCTACCCAATTGCACATTCCCATTGTCCCAACCCTTTAGCCATCCTTGTGCAAAGAGAGATGCAAAGAAAAGAAGTTGGAGGACATTTAAAGAGGATCCCAAGATCAGGTTCGTGGAGCAGTGGTCGGTCTCGACATTGTAAGTTGATTCATTAAAGTTAATAATAAAGAAATGTTTTTCTCGTCCCACTATATGAGTTCTTCATAAGTTTAGCGAATATATGTTTGAATCTCTAACCCATTAATCTGTAGAACAAATGCATGTAGAGTTTGTTGCTTGTTTTGTACGCAGTTCAGTCTTGGGAGGATAGCTTCTAGCAAGTGATCAAGCATGAAGAAGGATCGACATCGAACATCTGGAACAAGGTATGTTTGTTTAACCATGTATTTTCTTAAAAGAAATGGGGATTAAGTCTGGGACGACAGTAGAAAGTAGAATTATTTCATTCTTATCTGCATGCATAATATAACCCTAAATGCTAGTCCATAGGGGGATTTCCCACCACAAAAGAATTGGCAACCATACTGGGGAAGTCTCTAGGGTTCTTGGGAATATTTTTGGGTATTTTTAAAAGACTGGTTTTCCTTCCTATTTTTTGAAGTTTCTGCAAATTCTGAGCTAACAGAGATTCTGGTCTTCCATACCAGCTATCTCTGTTTCTTTTCTTGACTGTGTTTTTTCGAGACCCACAGAGGTACACGTGGCCTGCATAAGGTCTGCACGCGTGTACCCGTGCCCTACTTTCTTACAGCCCGCGTGTAAATGCTAGCTGAAGAAGTAACAGTAGCGTGTATGATTCCAGAAAATTTTTGAGGCAATCATCCTCTTCCCTGTCAGAATCAGTCATTCTCAAGGGTTTTCTGGAACTCTTTCTAGTCTTGGTTGTTTGCAATCTATAGCTTAGGGTTCATCTCATATTGGTTTGTTTTACGAATTTTTCCTTACATTGTTTTCTTTTTTCTGTTAAAGAAAGTGTTTAAGCCTTCAAGAGATCTTGGTTCTTAGTATTAGTGGTCTCTTCCTGGTTTGGATTGTTTGTTTTTATTTTTGTTTTAGATTTTTAGAGATACACGTGGCCTGTAAAAGGATAGCACCCGTGTACACGCCCTCTGACTCTACACAGCTCGCGTGCACATGCTTGTTGTTGGATTGTCAGTAGTGTGCTTGTGAAGGATAGTTTTTGTTGAGGGTGAGGCAGTCATCCTTTCCCTTGATAAGAGTTATACCTCTCAGGTTTTTGAATCTCTGTCCTAGCAGTCAGTAGCTTAGGTTTGATCTCAGCCATAGCTTTCTTTTTTCATTTAAAATTTTTTCATCAAAATTTTCTTTAGGGTTTTTAGACAAGTGTGAGAGTCATTTTTTAAGTTGCTAGTGTGTGATTTCTTGAAGTGATTCTTTGCGATCTGTGATTAGGCCAAAATTTTTCTTGGTTTTTGACTTGTTGATATTTTTCCTTTTTGCTTTGTGAGCATTCAAATAAATAAAAAAATCTTTCATTTCTTTGCTTGTTTGAAAAGTGTTGTTTTGCATTAGTAACAAGGGAAAAGTCTTTGCCTTCTTAAGTTCATGATAGTTTACTTATATCGTAAGTAGCTCGTAGTCGAGTGAAATCCTGCTTTAAGTTTGTTGTTCAAAAGATCTTAGAAAATTCTTTAAAAAAAATAAAAATTTGAAAAGTTGTTGAAAATCTGCGTTCAGTAAAGGTTTTTGTTTCCAACTTTATGTTCATTTTTACTTTCGTCTTTCAAACATCACTAGTTTCACTTTCATACCCCTTGACATAAGATAAGCCATAAAATTAATGTTAAATCTAAAATTCATTAGACTTTTATGTTTGTAGGGTTAACCAACTAGTTCAGGATTAGGGCCTTGGATTAGGTTGGAGAGGAAACTCTTCAAGGCCATTAAAATCAAACATTGGAGTCTGAGTTAGGGAGTGTCCAAGTCTAGTATCATGAAAGTTATCCGGGACCCCCCTCTAACACAGGGGATAAACATGAGGTTTCATGCGGAAAGGTAGCGGAGATAACCCCTCCAAAGTTGGACCAATCGTAGTGGAGAACACATATAGAGGGCTTGTCTTGGGATTCCGTCAATTGCATTTGCCACGGAGCTTCATGGGTCTCGGATCTGTTATAGGTCCTCATTTTTCTTCCAGACCACTTTCTCTCGATACCCTTGGTAGGTTTCGTTCTCGATACCCTACTCATTGTGGTCTACCTAACTTTCGACTGTACCCGCCTGGTGACTGTTCGCGTGTTGGAAACTTAGTTGCCTATCTTTTTTAGGGACATACACAGGTGACTGTGGGGGTATATCATGATACCTAGGACAAACATCAGGCCACTCTTTGCAGATTATACCCGGAGAGTGCTTCCATTTTCAAGTTGCACTTGCACCGGTAAGTTTCTCTAGTGTTGGTTTTTGTAACTGTTCTTCCAATTAATTTAGTGCTTGCCTGTCTTATCTTATAGGGACTTTTTTAGTGTGTGTTTTTTTTTAATGGTTAGACTACCCTAGAGTGTCTTTGATCTTATCACATAGTGGAGGATCACGAGCTCCACCATTCATGAAGGCTTCTTGGCCTATCACCGGTTACACTGGAGCCACCCCTGCCACCACTAAGGTGAAAACTAGACCAACTAGGGTCTTTTGAAGCGACCGGGTCACAAGAAATTGTGCCCGACCAACATCAAGAGGAATCGACCATTTTATACCTTGGAGTGAAAGATTTTGGTTTGGTTGAAACCTACACCACTGATATTTTGGCACCCACCATCGTACCGATTCATCCTCATGAGTGCCAGACAGTGTCGCATGCAGCAATGGAAACAAATGTTGTTACTCCTTCTGGGAATTCTTCAATTCCCACTATGGTTGTCACCACAAGAGAGTTTCCACTTCCTAACCCATCTTCACCGATCCAATCCACCATGGTCCCAACCACCTATACATCGCACAGTGGCCCGATCCCATCTCTGGTGGTGGCGACAACCCCTTTCACACCAATTTCCATAGGCCCTCCGTTCTCATACGAGATGCCTAGTTCAGGTACAAGTCCTGTACTTTCCTACTCCACTTCACAAACTTTAGGTCTAGGAGCAGGGAGCTCTAACGCTCATATGCAATGACACATGGGGGGAACTCCTACTCCTTTTAACACTTTCCCTTAGGGGGAGGTCATATACCTCCTTCGTCCCCTTCACTCGGTGGCACGCATTAGAAATCCGTTGGGCCACCTGCACACCATAGTTTATTTGGAGTGGCTGTACTTTCCTACTCCACTTCACAAACTTTAGGTCTAGGGGCAGGGAGCTCTAACGCTCCTCTGCAATGACACATGGGGGGCACTCCTACTCCTTTTAACACTTTCCCTTAGGGGGAGGTCATATACCTCCTTCGTCCCCTTCACTCGGTGGCACGCATTAGCAATCCGTTGGGCCACCTGCACACCATAGTTTATTTGGAGTGGGGATTCAAGGACCATCTTCACATCATATGCCAGTAGGTTCGACACCATTTTATTTGTTCGGTGCATTTGGTAACAATGCCTTCTCATCAGCTACCTTCCCAACTGGGGGCAACCCTAGTTTCGAACATCCTATTCCTATGCAGGGTACTATTCCTGCACAGGGGGCACACCCAAGAACTTCTTCTGCATTAGGGCCTTGGAATTCTTAGCAGGGATCATTTTCCTCATCAAGAATGTCGATCTGGGGTCATTCTTTTCACAATCAATGGAACCCCGGACAAAGCACTATGCCTATCCCCACGCAATCAACATGGGGCAACCCTTCCCAAAGTCCTTTGAATGTAATGCATGCCAAACCATCTATGTCCTATTTTGGAAATTAGTCGATGATGTCTCCTCACAGGAAAAATCCATACGCTGGCCATGGCCATGGTTTTTACCAAAACCCAAGCCAACAACCAAACTTTTCCTGGCAACCTGGTGCCAGTTAAAATCTAGGCCAACCAAATTCCAAAGTTCAAATCCAAGCCTAACGAAGATCCAGGAGATCATGTGACTACCTTCCATCTTTGGTCCTCATCTAACTCATTGAAAGACGACTCCATACAGTTGCGATTGTTTCAACATACTCTCATTGGGAGTGCCGTGAAATGGTACATTGATCTTGATCACTCAATATACTCTTCCTTCGGCGAATTGGTGATGGCTTTCCTAAACCATTTCCAGTTACCTGTGAGATATGACACTGGCACCGAATTGCTGGCCAATTTCTCACAAAAAAAAGCAAACCATATCTCTGATCATATCCGAGAATGGAGATGCTGAAAGAGTTTAATTAAGGTACTAGTCCCACCATCTTTCCTGCTCGAGTGGTTCCTTAAGTCTTTGGTCCCACATTTGTCCAAAGACGTCACGACGTCAGGAATATTTTCCGAAGAAGACGCCATCATGAGAGCTCAAAAACTTGAGACAATTTATTCTCAGTCCAGTTTATTATACGAGATCTTGCCAGATGCGCGATGCTCAATACTTGATAACACCATACAAAGAGCTGAACCACATGCCGATGGTATTTTTGGTTCAGCACAAACAAATCCCACTGAGAAATTGATGAAGCAGTTGCAATAGTTGTCTATACAACACACAGCGGCCGGCCAAACTACTGCTTTGGCTACTCCCTCTACCAAAACATCGAATGTACACACAATGAAATTGACTAATCCAAAGGCCACCTAGCAGCCTGAAGGAAAGAAAAAAAAATGAAAGAAGGTTAAGGGGGATAAAAAACCTACCAATTATGCTGGCAGGGACAACACTGAGAAACGAAAGGAGAGGTATCCATGCAAATTATGCACGGAAGACCACCCAACCCATCTATGTCCTCAGCTTGCAAAAGCCCAAAAGTTTGTGACGCAGCAACAACCTACTGTGTTAACCAATCCATTTCAACATGGGAAAAATCTAACCCAAGACTCTGCAAGCACAGAAGGGGGCAGCTAAGGACCCTCTCCATCTTTGAGCAACCTCACATCCACGAATGTATATATGGTGAAGGGTGATGCTTTTATATTGACTAGAGCGCATGACTATAGTAAACCAAGCACTTCTAAGAAGGGAAAAGAAGCCAAACTCCCATCTCTTCCTCTATAGATTGAGAAGATGTTGGGTGAAACAATGACACGCATCCCCAAAGGCACGTTCAAAAAATCTTCTCACAACCCAAATGCAAGGGCCGCCTAGAACTATTACGTGGTGGAAGATTTATCACAAACCCCTTGTGCGATGTCCTCTTTGGAGGTCCTCCAAAGATGCCCTTCCCAGAGGAAAGCCTTGTTAACCGCTTTAGGATCTACCAAGACTTGTAATCTGGGTACAATCATGCTGGATACAACTGACCTAAAACCTCATCTACCTTACCACATAGCATTTTAGATAGTAGTGGATTATCCCACAAAAACTTTTACTCGAAATATCTTCCGCACGGTGGTTGATGAGGGAGCCTCAACATGCGTTATGTCATTGGCATGTTGGAAGGCCATTGGCCAACCCGTTTTGTCTCCATCACCTACTCTCCTCACTGCTTTTGATGGTCGTTCATTCTAACCACATGGCATCATTCCCTCTTTCCCCGTGCAGTTAGGAGGGAAGACTGTGTGTGTCGAGGTAGAGGTAGTCGATGCACCCCTCGACTATAACCTCTTTTTAGGAAGGAGTTGTACTTATGCCATGCAAGTTGTGGTTACTACATTTTTTGGGGTCTTGTTTTTCCCACACGAGGGTCAGATAGTGACCATCGATCAATTGTCTTTCTCCAGACCTGACCCTGCATTGGGGGCATCCACGGTCTCGATGATTGATAATCCTCAACCAGGTGTAGTCAACATAGGTGTTGGTTTGTGCCCATCTTTGATGGGTACCTTTGATTACCCGCCCCCTCAAGACGATATCAAGTTTATATCCAATCACCATAAGGTTGAGATTTTTCAAGTTTCGTCATTCTGCACGACTTACTTCGACGATCCGTGGATACTTCCTTCCCCATTGGTCACGATGGATGGGACAGGGCACCCGGGCATTTCCATTCCCTTGTCCACAGCTGAAGTAGCGTACTCTTTATTCCAGAAAACTTCAGCCAACACTGATCCAACTCCTACACAAGAGTTCGATCCACTTCTAGAGCCTATTTGGGCTCAAGGTTCTCTCACTGACATCGATTCATTAGACTTAGTCTTTCCCTTTGACGAAGCAGTAATTGAAGCAATGACTAGTCCGGACAAACCCTGAGATGATCTTCATCACAGATCATACTTCCTCCCAGAGTTAAGCAGAATCGAAGCAGGGGAATTCCCTTTGACTATGACTGGAGATAGGTCTTGTCCTATCAATCCTTTGGCTATTCGTGTTTTTTATGCCGAGGTTAATATGGAAAGTATCGCTGAAACGGTACCTATAAATCTCTCGAGAACCCCTGGTGTCATAGACAATGTTTTCGTTGGAGCATACTGCTCCCCCGAGGAGATACTCAACATCGACCCACAAAGTGTTGATCATGAGCTAACTTTGTTGTTTTTCAAGCTCGCTTTGAGATCCAAAAGAAACAACCGGTGAGACTGCATTTATGATTTTCGATCTCATCCGTATTAACTGAGAAAAGTAACCTCTACGGGTCTTCTTTTAAGCCCTTTTTAGACCCTCTAAACATGAAAATATTGGCGAGCGATCTTGTGGCCTTTCACGCTCATTAAACCAAAATTTGAAGTCACATCTGTTCGGTGGTAGTTTACCCCTTTTTCGGTCCGGACGGTCAACTATATGAACAAAGGTATACTCTATGGAACTTTAGTTCTTTAGAAGAGTACTCTCAGGTATCATTTTACCCCTTTTTCAAGCCTGAGGGACTAAATTTACGAAAAAGAAACTCCCACAGAGTCCATAGTTAAGCTCTTTTCAAACCCCCTAAAATTGAAAAGATCGTCGAGTGACCTTATTCTTTCACACTCATTAAACTGGTCCAGAAGAACATTCATGCCAAAGTCCATAGTTAAACTTTTTTCAGACTCCTTAAAAATGAAAAAATGGCCGAGTGATCTTGTCTTTCTCACACTCGTTAAAATGGTTTTGAATAGACGTCTTGTCGGTTCTAGTTTACCCCTTTTTTGAACCGACTAGACTATCTTCGAAAAAGGTACCCCAATGGAGTCTCCTTTTATGTTTGTTCAGACTCTCTAAATATGAAAAACCACCGAGCTTACCTTCTCTAGGCTCGTTAAACTTACATCGAAGGACGTTACCATTGTGTGTTTTGTTAACTACATTTGCATACCTTATATGCCAGCCTTGTAGCACTTTGCTTCTGTGTCTTAACACCCTTGGCCCCTAGAGGATCTTTCCCGAGTATCATTATTCTGAACATCAGTCTTTTCCTTGCACCTTGAACTCGTATGTTTGTAACACTCATTCCTCCATTGTAACGTAACATTCCTTTATTCTTTTTTCCAAAATTATTGAAAAAGACAAAAAAATCAAATATACCCCAAAAAGAGGAAGGAAAAAGTATTTTCTTTATTGATAGCATAATGAGTCGTCGTTGGATAAAGCACATCTATGCATTTGTTCGTCAAACTATGGGATGTAATACGACCTTAGGAATCTATTCTCGCTACATAGAGTTGTGTCCTCCTCCATTTGGTTATTCTTCCAAACATATGTATAGTTTGTGTTGCCTCCTACTTCGTAAACTTATGATCAATGCCATGCTACCTAAGTCTCATCATCTGTCGTGTTGTTGTCCAAGGGAAGTTTCTACCAAGCCTGAGTCAACCTCTCTGTAATTTGTCTCTTGCCCTCATATCTGACCATCCTGAATGTCCAATCAAGTCTTTGTTCGAAATCAATGAAGCCTCCAGTCTGATCATCAAGATTCTCTAGTCCATGACCGACAAGCCGTTGTACACTCATAGTACACTCCTACCTTGATTTTTGAAGATTTTGAAGTTGTTTCTCAAGCTCTGGAGACCTTATCTCCAGCCATCAAGCCGTATCATCTTCTAGAAGATGGATACTCTATATGTATATCATTTTTATTTCAAGATGTAGCTCCATTGTGTATTGTTCACGGCTACACTTTATATAGTTATTTGGCATGGATCTACAATGTATTTGATTGGTAGCCATGATTCTATTTTATCCCGAGTATGGGTATGCCTGCCTCGGTAAGACATTTTTTATTTTGCAGACAGTGCCTCCCAGTTCCTGGTCCCTAGGCTCACTTGTTTGACACATCAGTAATGATTGGTAATGTATTTCGGCCATCAGATTCTCTTCTGACCTCACACATTAGGGGGCATATGTTATAAGCCTAATTTGCACCATACATGCTTACCTGGCATCAGGCCATCTCATATCCCTTCTTTGCCAAAGCACTACTGGACAACTCTTTAAAAAACCTCTTTTATAAGGGCCCACACGCCCTACTCCATTATTGTACATGTGTACACGCTAGCTGACATAAAACAGCCTACGTGGACCTACAAAAGCACCAAAAAAGGAAAGTTGTTGATGGAACACATAGCTTTAGGTGAGTTAACTAAAACTTCCAGCCATGCATGGCCAAGGGTTTGTCCAAATACCTAGCTTCTTCTGGCCTATAAAAGAAGGGTTAGGGGTCCCATTTGGAGGAGGAGAATAAGAGTAAAGAAACTCTACCCAATTGCACATTCCCATTGTCCCAACCCTTTAGCCATCCTTGTGAAAAGAGAGATACAATGCAAAGAAGTTGGAGGACATTTGAAGAGGAGCCCAGGATTAGGTTCACGGAGCAGTGGTCGGTCTCGACATTGTAAGTTGATTCATTAAAGTTAATAATAAAGAAATGTTCTTCCCGTCCCACTATATGAGTTCTTCATAAGTTTAGCGAATATATGTCTGCATCTCTAACCCATTAATCTGTATAATAAATGCATGTAGAGTTTGTTGCTTGTTTTGTACGCAGTTCAGTCTTGGGAGGATAGATGCTAGGAAGCGATCAAGCGTGAAGAAGGATCGACATTGAACATCTGGAACAAGGTATGTTCGTTTAACCATGTATTTTTTTAAAAGAAATGGGGATTAAGTATGGGATGACAGTAGAAAGTAGGATTCTTTCGGTCTTATCTGCATGCATAATATAACCCTAAATGCTAGTTCATAGGGGGATTTCCCACCACAACAATAATGAGCTGCCAGCTTCTATTTATAGACTTTTTGGCCTCTTTTTGTCACTTTTTTCGCCCCCCTTGTCATTTTCTTTAAACCAAAAACCATTTAGAGTGATTTAGGAATTGTATTGGAAGGGTATGATTAGGTATTAGGACATTGTTTTGGAGTTTTGTGTAACTTTTGACGGTCCGTGGAAAAATCTCATATGATCAACTTGAGCATGTAGGTTAGGTTTCTTCCATGACTTTTGTATCTTGTTGTCTTTATCCCTTTTCCATAGGATCAACCCCATCAGGTTGTGACATACAACCATCATTGCTGCTATAGAAGTGCCGTGAGTTGGTGGTAGAGCTTACCGGAACATGGATTCCCTAGGTAGATCCTGGTTGCATTATGGTATCCATGTTGTCTCTAATCACTGTAGGCTCAGGAGTCCTTATTTTTTTTCCTGATTATGAGTTTGAGCCTCATTTTGCATGATTCCTTTTCACTCTTGACGTCACCCTCGAGACTCCCAAAAGACATAACAGGTCTTCTTTTAAGCCCTTTTCATATCCTCTAAACATGAAAAGATTATCAAGGGATCTTGTGGCCTTTCACGCTTGTTAAACTGAAATTTGAAGTCACGTCTATCCGGTGGTATTTTACCCCTTTTTTGGTCTAGATAGTCAACTGTACGAACAAAGGTATACTCTAAGGAACTTCATTTCTCTAGAAGAGTACTCTCATGTATAATTTTAACCCTTTTTCGGGCTTGAGGGACTAAATTTACGAAAAAGGAACCCCCATGGAGTCCATAGTTAAGCTCTTTTCAGACTCCCTAAAATTGAAAAGATCGTCGAGTGACGTTATTCTTTCACACTCATTAAAATGATCCAGAAGAAAATTCCTGACGAAGTCCATAGTTAATCTTTTTTCAGATCATTAAAAATGAAAAAATGGTCGAGTGATCTTGTCTTTATCACACACGTTAAATTTTTTTTGAATGGACATCTTTTCGGTGCTAGTTGACCCCTTTATCGAATCGACCAGACTAACTTCGAAAAAGGTACCCCAGTGGAGTCTCCTTTTATGTTTTTTCAGACTCTCTAAATATGAAAAACCGTCCAGCTTACCTTTTCTGGGCTCGTTAAACTTACATCGAAGGACGTTACCATTGTGTGTTTTATTAATCACATTTTCATACCCGCATATTTGGCCTAATGCTGAATCCATGTTTCTCTCAACTAAACCATCTAAAGCATGCCTTATACGCAATCCCTATAGCACTTTTCTTCTGCATCTTGACACCTTTGGCCCCGGGAGGATTTTTCCCGAGTTTCCTTACTCTGAACATCAATCTTGTCCCTGTGCCTTGAACTTGTATGTTTGCAACACTCATTCCTCCTTTTTAATGTAACATTCTTTTATTCCTTTTTAAAAATTATTGAAAAAGACAAAAAAAATCAAATATACCCCAAAAAGAGGAAGGGAAAAGTATTTTCTTTATTGGAAGCATAATGAGTTTCCCTTGGATAAAGCACACCTGTCTGTTTGTTCATCAAACTTTGGGATTTAATACGACCTTAGAAAGTTTTTTCTCGCTACATAGAGTTGTTTCCACCTATGTTTGGTTATTCTTCCAAACATATGGAGAGTTTTAATTGCCTCCTACCTCATAAACTTATGTTAATGCCATGCTACCTGAGTCTCATCATTTTTTGTGCTATTGTCCAAGGGAAGTTTTTACCAAGCCTGAGTCGACCCCTCTGCTTTTTGTCTCTTACCCTCATGCCTGGCTATCCTGAACATCCAATCAAGTCTTTGTTCGAAATCAATGAAGCCTTCAGTCTGATCATCAATATTCTCTAGTCCATGACCGATGATCCATCGAAGACCTCTGAGTAGTGAAGTTGTACACTCATATTACACTCCTACCCAAGTTTTGAAGATTTTGAAGTTGTTGCTCGAGCTCTGAATACCTCATCTTTAGCCATCAGGCCTTAGCAGCTTCTAATAAGATGGATACTCTACACATATATCTTTTTTATTTCGAGATGTAGCTCCATTGTGTATTGTTGGTGGCTACACTTTATATATTTATATGACATGGATCTACAATGTATTTGATTGGTAGCCATGATTTTATTTTATCCTGAGCATGGGTATACCCACCTCGGTGAGACAATTGTTACTTTTGCAGACGACACCTCCCAATTTCTAGTCCCTGGGCTCACTTGTTCGGCACATTGGTGAAGATTGTTAATGTATTTCAGCCATCAGATGCTCTTCTGACCTCACACATTAGGGGGCATCTGTTATAACTCTAATTTTCACTAGACATGCTTACCTGGAATCAAGCCATCTCAGATTCCTTCTTTCCTAAAACATTGTTGAACAACTCTTCTTAAAAACACCTTTTGTAAAGGCCCATGCACCCTGCTCCATTACTACACATGTGTACATGCTAGCTGACCCAAAACAACCCACGTGTACCTACAAAATCATGAAAAAAGGAAAGTTGCTGATGGAACACACAACTTTGGGTGAGTTAACTAAACCTTTTGACCATGCATGGTCGAGGGTTCGACCAAATACCTAGCTTCTTCTAGCCTATAAAAGAAGGGTTAGGGGTCCCATTTGGAAGAGGAGAATCATAGTGAAGAAACTATACCTGATTGGGCATTCCCTTTGTCCCAACCCTTTAGCCATCCTTGTGCAAAGAGAAAGATAGAGAAAAGAAGTTGGAGGACAGTTGAAGAGGAGCCCAGGACTAGGTTCGTGGAGCAGTGGGAGACTTCATCATTGTAAGTTGATTTGTTGAAGTTAATCATAAGGAAGTACTTTTCTCGTCCCACCATATGAGGTTTTCATGGTTTATTACATACTTGTTTATTGAATCTCTAACCCATTAATCTATATATCAAATGCATGTGGAGTTTTTTGTTTGTCTTGTTTGAATGCAGGTCAGCCTTGGGAGGAGAGCTGCAGTCAAAGAGTGATCAAGAATGAAGAAGGATCGATATCAAACTCCCGAAATACGATATGCTCACTTGATCTTCTTAAATATGTATTTGCTTAAGAATAGTGGGGATTAGGTCTAGGACGATGGTAGAAAGTAGAAATATTTAGGTCTTTTCTGCATGCATAATTAAACCCTAAGTGCTAGTCTATAGAGGGATTTCCCACTCACAATAGATGGTTGATAGGTTCGTCCTTTACTCATCATCCTCGCATAGAAAGGCAAGGTGTTGAGATCCATAGGTCTATTAATGTCGAAGTGACGATTGTAGATCAGGCTCCTGGCTGACTGCCCAGGCGAGGACTGATGAGCTAGGGATGATAGGCAAAATCACCACAATGGTCACAATCAAACACCACAAGAAGCTCAAGACATGCAAGGAAACGAAGGCCATGGGAGTCAATCAATCATCGAGCTAGGATACGAAATAAATTCAATCATCAATCTAGACAATCAGTTTACTTACTCCATTAAAGATGTAGATCCAAACATAAATCCTACAACAATCTACCATACAAAAATGAAGAGAGAGCGTATCGTTGCCTGATCGCCTGCTCTGAGTGACATCCTGCGTGCTCTGTGAAACTCTCGCTTGCCGACTGGTGAGACTTCACTGGTACCTCCCAGCCAATGCTAGGGGTACTCTTCTTCCCCCTTAGCCCCTTGAGCCACAAAGGGGCCACACAAACTTTCCAGATATTTAGCTAGCTCCCAACTCGCCTCGTAAGGCCGAGCTACCACTCCTCACCAAGCTGGGTATCCCAACTCCCACAAGCTAAGTCAATCAAGTAGAGATTTTTACAGCGTAATGTTATGCAAACAAAAGAAATCATTCATCCTTCTCCTCCCTTCATTATATAGAGTTTTGAAGTCCCTTACTTTCCTAAAATCTCATTTAATTAAGTTTTTAAAAATTAAATCCTAAAAATTCCTCCCCGTACAAGTGTCACCCATCCCCTTCATTCCTCCA
>ML805345.1:165704-184916 GCA_009831015.1 Picea engelmannii
TTAATTCCCATTAACTATACTAATCCTCCATTAACTACTAATCTTCCATTAACTATTAACCTTTTATTAACTATAACTAATCTTCCATTAACGATTAATATTCCATTAACTATACTAATTCTCCATTAACTATTAATCACTCTTATTATTACTTTTTTTTATATTAATTTAAAAAAAAAAATTATATCTTATTATTATTATATTCCCCCTTTTTTTTATATAATTAACACATTTTTTTTATATCAAATTTAAATTAATTTATTTAAAATTTAAATCCCTAAATTAAAATAAAAACCCCAATTTATTTAATTTATATAGACTATCCGGATTGTTTATTATATTTTTTTTGAATAAATGAAATTAAAAAAAAAAAATTAATTGATAAGTAAATGAAATAAATATATATATAAAAAAAACTTACCTCGCAGGTAATAACCTAGACCTCGCATGTGATCCACGTGTTACCCCCTTACTTCCTCCAATGCCTTCCATACCTAAACTTAACCCTACACTCGTTCTCATAATGCTCTTCTCTTTTGTCGCCTCTCTTACTCTGCAAGTGCAGCCAGGGTTACAGTAATGGTTGGAGGCTCCTCTCTGGTGGCTTGGAAAAGGCCTGCAGGCTACAACTATGCCCTCACAAGCTCCTCTTTCGTGGCTTGGCACCTGTTAAGAATCTCCTTCAGGGAACTGCGCATATTTTGACCAATATGGTTAAATATATTGGTTGCCCCGGGGCAAACTGCACAGAGATCTGGCTGAAGAGGTGCGAGTAGCTGTTGAAGCACATGGGGGACTCAACAGTAGGCTCTGGAGAGCATGGCACTGGTCCGGTCGACTGTGTACGAAGTGCTAAGGATAGAGCCGCCTGTAAAGAATCTCCTTCGTTGATATATTTTTTTTTGTTTTTACTAGGTATTATATATGTACAAATTTATATATATATTTTGTGTTGTGCTCGCAATACTCCTTCACAACTCTTCCTTGATGTTATGTGTGTGGTACGGAGCCTTTGTTTCATGGGCACTGCATGTGGTTGGGCGCTTGGTCTCGAATTTGGTGTACTTTTTTGTTAACCCGCGTTGTGTTGTGGAATGTGTTTGACCCGTGTTATGTTGCAAAATCAAGCACTGTGTGTGGTTGGGGAAATTATGGAACATGGCGTGGTCAATGAATGTAGTTATGTTTTGGTCATAGTTACCATTCTTTGCTTTTTGTGTTTGAAAGTCGTTTCTAAAAATGGATACTCATGGAAGCTCTGGAGGGACATGGCGTGAGAGGGATCGATTGAGGAAGTGTGGTTTTAGAGAGAGGGATCCAAAGGCAATGTGGCCTGGAAGAACGAAATTTGAACAACAGAGCTCAAAGTGGGGCTTTATTTTGTTTAAGTGATGGAGAACTCTAACTGTATTTCAATATCAATTTGTACTTGGATCTGTTGTTAATGAAGCCTTTTCCCTTGGTTCTTTTCCTGTTGCTATAACTGTTTCAGGAGGATCTACCTATTGAAATGCACATTGTACCTTTGTTTCTCTCTCCACTTCTGTTGCCTGTTCTACTGCTGCCATGAGTAAATGTTGCACGCTGGCGCCCACCATGTGTTGTGTTTACAATTAGTGCCTTCTCCAGTTTTAGAGTTTGATTCTAGCTATCAGGTGTTCCATTCATCTCTATTCCTTCAGTCTATCATTAAAACCTTGTAGATGGAATCCTCGTTATTCGCTCTCCCATAGGAACAACCTCTTTACCATCATAGAAACTGAGTGACCCAGGAGTAGCAAGTGAGAATAGTCAGTGAGTCTCGAGAGTTGTTTCTTCTATCAGTCTGGGTGAATATGGACTGCTAGTTCCAAACTTGTGCTTTTGGCAGTTCGACCTATATCTCTCACTGTATTAATTTTCATGTATTAAAGGAGAAGATGATAATGGGTTCGACAAGTGGGTGCACCGAAACCCTTTGTCTTTGGATTTATCCTTGGTCTTAAACTTCGGTTGAGTCGCATCAATAGGAGATCTTTAGAGCTTATGTGTTTATAGGTATGGGATTATCAAAATAATTCGCTCTGATCTAGCTTGTTGTTCATTGATATGGACAGAGTGGCCGATCTAAGAGCCACGTCCATAGTGTGAGCGCCAGGTTAACGCGCAGTTCTGAAGAGAGCCATGTCCTTATAGATTGACGTAGTTATTAGTGCACAACTGCTCTAACTAAGCAACAAAGTAGTGCAGCATAAACCTGGAGGAAAAGCAATTCCTGGCATTCTTGGAGTTAACATTAGCAAGAACAAAACAAGTGAAGATGCAGTTGTTGACTATATGGTACTGTTTTTGGAATCATGGTTGGATTATTTAATCAAGCATGTTTAATATTTTGCACATAGTGTTTGAACTTTTGTATTTTATTGGTTGGTTTATCAAGGATGAGAGATTAAAGGGATCCATTTACTTTTAACTATACTATTTAACATGGTAAGATATTGAATTTTATGTCTTTGGTAATATTCTTATATACCATAAACCTCCTGTAGAGATAGTAGGTTTCTTTTGACTGAGTTGAGAGCTTCCTGTTTAGCATGCCTCTTAGTTTAGGTGGGATTCTATTCTTCCTGTTGTTTAATTGCACATTACAGAGATTTTTATTGGTTTGTCAATATATCTTTGGTATTTTAATCTGGTTTATCAAAGCCTATTTCCAGATTGTTTACTATTATGTATGCTACCTTGTAATGGTTTCCAACCTACTTGGTTCCAGGAGAAAAAATTGTTTAAATTTCTGGGTGGGAACAGTTCCATTCCTAAATTGGGTAGGTGGGTAGGCCCTGGTCCAAGTTTTTAAACCAGGGCTCTGATACCATGTGTAAGGCCCTAATTTAACAAAGCTTAGAATTTTTTGTAAATTTAAACATTAAGATTATTTAGCATAAGCTATAAGCAATTTCATTCAGCATTTCGACGTATAAGAAATAAGCAATTTCAATATTCAACATATAAGCAACAGAAATTTAAATTTATGAACAACATGCTAATAAATTACATAACCATCACATAACACCACATATTCTTGAGAATACATAAACAAAATACCTGTTAAGTGATTGTTTTCCAACTCTGTTTGTCCAAGCTGAAACTATGCCCAAGCTGAAACTTTGCCCAAAACTGAATCTTCCTCCCTGCCAGCTAGGAACAGAGCCTGTCCAACTCCCTAGCTCTAGGATTTCATGAATATTCCTAGCCCCCGAGCCCAAAACTCCCAGAAACCTGGTGCCCCCTGTAACAATCCACCCCAAACTCCAAAACCAAAAAAATATCAAACAGGAAATACAGTCCTTCTTCCCCCAAATGCCTCCTCCTCCAAAATTTCATAATCATCTCTCGTAAGCCTCAACCCAGTCATATCCCACTCATTCACTGCCTCCTACCTTCCATTAATGTCACCCACCTTATGCCTCCATTTAATACCCTATCCCTCCATTTACTACCTTATCCCTCCATTTACTACCTTATCCCCTGTCATACGTAAAGTCTTATAATAAATAAATTAAAGTTGTTAAGACTTTAATTCTTTATCCAAACCTTAAATGTGTTGATTAATCAATTATTAAACAATTAATAAATAAACAATTAATTAATTAATATTAATAATAAATAATCTTTATTTAACTAATACACACTAGGATAGTTAATTATTTAATTAACTACTCTTGATAAACCCTATGCAACTATTTAACTAGGGTTGTTACACTTGTGAATGACAGAAGTTGAAGAACTTGTGAAAATACAGTTTTTTTTCTCATAAAACAAGCAAAAGTGTAACCCATCTTCATGATTTCACCCTTGAGCATTGCATCTATACATTCCATTAATAATAATATTAGTAATACAAGAAGAATGTCAAAAACTTCCTTATATCTCAATCAAAGGTCGATTTCAAAGAATTTTTAAGGTATGTAATTTAGCATAGTTCTTTGTACTAGGCCCACGACCTCTTTTAAATATGTAGAAATGTGAATATGATGTAAATACGATTCTCCTTGTTGAAGATAGGATTTCGTGATTGCATCATATTGATAGACAACTTCCTCCTAACTGGGCATCTTAGGCTTATCTACCTTACTAATGTTTGAGAGTGATGCTTTAATGTTAGAGTGTGATGCTTCCATGTGAGAAATCATTAGGCATATGTATATGATTGTTAATTTGAAATATTAAATTTATTATTATCATATTTTAAGGTTATATATAAAATTGTTTATTTGACATATTAAATTTATTATTATCATATTTTTAGTTTTGTATACATATTTTATTGGGTCAATATAATTAAGAAAAAAATTATATATATGATGATGATAACGTTTAATGTCTACTAAAATCAAATTTGATTTATTGTATCTTAAGAAATGTAAGGAAACAATTTGGTTTTATTTAGAATTCTGTTTATGTGCTCAAAACTCTTTAAGAGAAGCGTTTCTAGATCACTATAGTTTTGATGAGTTAAAAGGTTAGGAAGGTCAATATCGTAAGAACTATTTTTAAATTATGATTTGATGTGGGTGTATGTTGGGCATTCTAATAGAAAGTGATTTTCATATTGAACCATCATAGTGTCCCAAAGATGACAAATTATTTCGACCCACAACATTTTAGGAATTGTCCAAGGCTCTCTTTAACAATGGAGTGTGTGAGAGTTTGCTCTTATTTTAGCAATGTTGATTTTCTTCTTTATGCTAGTTAAAATAGAGAGATATTGTTTATCTTCTAGATTAGGGTTGGCCACCTACTTATAGTATCTTAATTTTCTTTTATCATCTAATTCTTTATCGCACCACAACTTATCCTTGATTTTAGTTGTAATAACATTTTTAATATTATTGTTGTTCTGGATAGTGACATCTTCCTTTATACCCCAATGATTTAGACAAGACTTGACATATTTATGTCGACCCCTCTTGAGTTGCATGTTTTTTTGATTGGTGTTTGAAACAATCTTAGGAAACCTCTTGTCTTCCATGTTTTTTTATATTGTTCTTGTACATTAGGTACATAGTTATAACCATTCTCTCAATGGGGGAAAGACTCACTTGTATGAGGAAAATTATGCAAATTGGAAGTTTAATATGAAGACTTTGTTTGAAGGGTATAATGTTTGGTCAATTTCATCTTGAGATGAATCTAAAACAACTCAAGTAGCCTCAGTTCAGGATTGGGAGCAACGAGAGACCAAAGAAAAGGTTCTCTTGAGAATGTTCATAAAGGAAAACATCATTCCTCATATTAGGGACTGCAAAACATACAATGAAACATGGAAGGCACTTAAATATTTGTATGAGACAACAAATGCAAACTGAGTGTTATTTTTAAAAAGTAAACTACACTTAATTAAAATGGAGGAAAACAAGTATCAACAATTTTCTCTATAGAATCAAATAACTTAAAGATAATCTTGGTGATATTGGCAAGAATATTTCAAGTACCGATCTAGTTATTGTTACATTGAATGGCATGTTGGATGAATATCAATTTTTTATCATCGGAAATGCAACTAGGGAAGAAAACACCTACATTTGAAAAATTGGAAGGTATTCTTTTGCAAGAGGAGGAACAAAGAAATAATCTTAATTGGAGGCCAGAGTCCAAATTTGGTGTTGGTAGCCAAAGGGAAACATCCATACTTGGAGAGGAACAAAGGAGGTAAGTCACATGAAAAATCATAGCAAGGTACAACACTACCAAGAAAAAATACCAATGTAAATAGGAATGATGCATGCTTATATTGTGGTAAGTTTGGTCATTTTTCTAAGAATTGTAGGAGGAAATTTAATGAGTCCAAATGTACAAGTCATACATGGAATTTTGTTGATAAATATGCCATAGTAAGTGATGACTTCAAAAACATCATTTTTTTATTATTATTTCTAATGTTTCTGTATCAGTAGAAACTAATGATGTTAGTGCATGGTTTATTGATTCTAGTGCTTTAATTCATATGTCATGTAAGAGCGATTGGTTTGATACATATCATGAAAACATAAATGGTTCTCATACATATCTAGGAGATGATAGATCACATGAAATTAAAGGTCATGAAGATATATGTGTGACTTTTCCAAGTGGCCAGGAGAAACAAATATGAAATGTAATGTATGTTCTAGGAATAAAGAAGAAATGTAGCTAAGGAAAAAAACATATACATTTGATGGATTGGCAGGTATTCTTTTGCAAGAGGAAGAACAAAGAAAGAATATTAATTGTAGGTCTTATTGTTCATATTTGGCGTTGGTAGCCAACGAGAAACATACATACAAAGGAAAGTCACAGGAAAGGAACAAAGGAGGTAAGTCACATGAAAAATCATAGAAAATCACAACACCACCAAGAAAATATACCAATGTAAAGAGGAATGATACTTGCTTCTATTGTTGTAAGTTTCGTCATTTTTCTAAGAATTGTAGGAGGAGGAAATTGAATGAGTCCAAATATAGATGGAATACATGAAATTTTGTTGATAAAGATGTCATAGTAAGTGATGATTTCAAAAACCTCAAGTTTTTTTTATTTTTGATGCTTCTATATCAACAAAAAATCTTGATGTTAGTGCATGGTTTATTGATTCTAGTACTTTAATTCATATGTCATATAAGACGGATTGGTTTGATACATATCATGAAAACATAAATGGTGTGCATACCTATCTAGGAGATGATAGATCACATGAAATTCAAATTCATGAAGATATATGAGTGACTTTGCCTAGTGGTTAGGAGAAACAAATACACAATGTAATGTATGTTCCAGGAATAAAGAATAATTTAATTTTTGTTTCCACTATTAACATAGTTACCAACTTAATGAGAACTCTAGAGAGTTCTCGTTTTTGGGGTGGTCAAGTTGCTTACCATGTTTTTAAAAATGGTGCTACAAGTAGCACCCCTCTCCATTTTTACGTGGTTTTTTTATATTTTAAATTTTTTGATATATAAGGTTTCCACTTTGTTTTTTTAAATGGTCGTTTTTTCATTTATTTTCAAATTGTTCAATTTTTTATTTTTCTTTTTTTTCTTTTTTCTCAACTATGTTTTTTCATCTATTTTCAAACTTTTCTATTTTATTTTTATTTTTATTTTTATTCATTCTTGTTTTTAATCATATTTCCATGCTTCATCCACTGTTAAAAATGTTGTACACCATTTATTTTTTTGAAATTAAGATTTTTCATATAATTATTTGTCCTTAATGGTTCCATACATTTTAAATATAGTGGAAAATATCATTTTTAACACACTTTTTTTTATCTTACTTCAATACATAGAAAATAATTGTTGTTAAATAACAATATTTTTAAATATTTAGCAAAAATATATAATTCATTTTTTTTTGGATCAATGAAAAACTAAAATAAATAAGAAAACAAACAGAATTGAAATTTAAAAAACAAAAACATTTTAAAAACAAATTTGTATGAGAAAAAACCATTGAAAAAAAACCTAAAAAGCTAAAGAGGAAAAGAAAACAATAAAATTAAATATATATATATTCCTGGATGCGGAGAGAACTAGCTTCTTGGAGCACGAAACCCTATCGACAATTTTAATGGCAGATGCAGCTGCTACAGCAATGTTAGAGGCAGTTTAATGGCAACAAACCGATAGGATAGACTACTTGGCTGGGACAAGATATTGGGCAATCAGACCGAGCCCAGGTTTTTTTGCACTTTTTTGTTTTTTCTGGATTGTTACCGAGAAATGGAGCCACTTTGGGAGGAGGGGAAACCCATATTAATTGGGGTAGAGGGACAACAACTGCCTGGGGTAGCGTCCACATTTGGAGGAGAACTTTTGGGAAATCGATCGCATCCAGGTGGGACATGGAAACTAAAAAGGTATATTTCCCTAGGGAAAACGGTCAGTGAACAGTGGGTACCTCGATTTGAGGAGGTTGGAGGTTAGGTAAATTTGTTGGAGCCATGGGTAGGTTCGGTACATCCCTTAACGAACCTTCTGCCTCTCACAGATGTCTCAAATTACTCTGAAGGATGAGGGAGTGAACACGTCTCCTTCCCAATGATGGTGGGGGATTTCACTAGTAGCCTGGGGTTTGGCTCGAGAAAACTTTCCACAGAAACAACCTTCTCCTACTCAGAACTGACAGCGATCACTGTAACTGATATTTTGAACTTGTTCACTAAGGGGTTACCCTCTCCACCTATCTTCTCACCTTCAGATTTCCTAGTGGATGTAGATATAATGGAAGCCACACCACCACTAGATAGGGGAGTGAAGGAAATAAATGGTGGGGCAATATCAAAACAAACTGCTGACCTCCCTCCTGAACAGAAAGATCACCTGCCTGAACTTTTCCCACTTAAGGAAGACCGACATGCATTAGAAACACAAAATAAGGAAGGAAGAAGGAAGCCTGCTCAGTGTGCTCGAGCTAGGGAAATATCAGAGCGACTGGCTTCTGGAGAGGATGTAGAGATGGACTGGGTCTTGGAACTCTCGAGAAAAGCAGTGGTGGGTAGAGTAAGAGGGAATAACTTGGGACTGGACTTCCTCAAAGTATGGTTCACAAAAACCTGGTTATCAGAAATTTCTTAGATGCCACATATTCGGCTTCCCACAAGGGGTTGGTTTGCTTTCGTTTTTACAACTTCGGAGGAGGTGGACTAGGTACTAAAAAAGGTTTGGTGTATAGCGGGCACCGCTACTATTCTCAAACAATGGACCCCAACCTTTGAAGCCAAGAGGGAACACATCAACGAAGAACCCATTTGGGTATGACTCCATGGGTTCTCGATGCAGTACTAGAACTCTCACAGGTTTGCGTCCATTGGTAACTTTCTGGGAAGCTTTTTAGAAGCAAACATGTCCTTCAAAGAAACAGGACTTGTTATCGCACAATTTGTAGCTAGGATAAAAGGCTACAAGGTAGAGGGCCAAAATGGCATAACAAGAAACTATCCCACCCAATCTCACCACAATGGGAAGGCTCTTTCTCTTAAGGGAGGCTAGGCCTAGGGGAGAGGTCCCCGATGACCTAGGGTTTTGAAGAGGCTAAAAAGATAATTAGACAATGACAAATTTCCCCCTTCACAGATCACCACCAAAGAAGATAGTACGGCCTATAGCCAACAAAGACAACCAAGTAGGATCCCTGCTCAAGAACAAACAAAAAATAAACTTGATATATGCAGGCTTTGGTTAGTACTTCATATATATTAAAGACTATCTGATATTCAATATGAGCAATTTAAAAGTAAATGTTGACTAAGTCAATGTTTACAAAATAGCAATAGCAGTAATGTCACTTCACCAATAAGTACTAGAATGATACAACATTCAATATAACAAATCACTTATTAACTTAATTAATTCCTTCAACAACCATTAAATTGCTCAAAAGACAAAACGTTGTTGCATCAATGATATAATAGCAAGGAGTGACGTCAGCATTCAAGGTTATTAGGTTAGGTTTTTGAGATTCAAAAGTTTTAATATTTTGTTTGATCAGCTTCACTTCAACATTTGAGGACTCTCAGATCAGTGCCTTAGGGTTTAATGGAGTCATAAGTGAAGGATGAAAAGGTTAAAGGAGATGAGATTTCAAAGGACTAGAGGGAAAAGTTTCAAGGTGTTGCTAGAGAAGGGCCTAAAAAAAAACAGAACCCTAGGGGAAAGAGGCTCACTCCGGTGTTGAAAAAGCAAGGCCTCATGCTCTCTCCTCCTTCTCGGCAAATGGCTAGATCAAAGACAATATAAACAGACCAAGACAAGAGGGTTTAATGAGGGAGGTGTTGCTAAAGCAAGGCCTATCAGCAAACCCTAAAAGAGCACAGCCTTGGTGTAGTAGTCCTAGGCCAGGGACGTTTCACTCTCCTTGGCTCTCAAACAGTATGGCTAGTAAAGGGGAAAGAGAAACAAGGAGTGTAGCTACGACTAGGCTCTCTTTCTCTCTTTCAATGGCTAAAAGTTTCTCTATCAAGGGACATGAGACAAGGACCTACTTGCATGCTTGTCACCTAGAGTTTTGATTCAGCAAATTTATAAGCAATATGCAAGAAATTTAAACTACAACCATTCAATAAGAAGTTTTGCAGAAGAAACACTTACAATTCATGAAGAAATAACCATGCAAACCCTAGTTGTAACACCTTCCTTCAAGAGAAACACCATAAATGCCAAAAAATCTCTTCCTTCAACAAGTGTGCATCACTTAGTTCAGCCAAAAACCCCAATAGGGTGCTAAAAGTCAGACCTCACTATAAGTGAGTGAATTGTGATGATAAAAATGAGAGTCAAAACCCTCAATATATAGTTTATCAATGACCTAATTTTACTTTTTAGGTCATAAAAAGGCCGACAAGGCCATAATGTCAAAATCATACTATTTTACATTAAATGCTAAGTAAAATCCCTAAACAAGCAAAAGGTGAGATGTCAAGCCCCTCTGAGGGAGATGTTAGCCCTTTCTAGAGCCAGTGCAGCATCCAAAAGATAAAATTTAGCCCTCCTTGGGCTCTTCCAAACTACCACATGTTCCAACCACCCTGTCCATATGCCATATGCTCACGATGATGTCATAAGCCTCCTGGTGACGTCCTGGGTCATCTGGAGCCAACGTTCCACTACAAGTGGGTCAATCCCCCTAGGTCTAGCTCAGCCAAAGTGCCCCTGATGGAACATCCTCTTCTTCTTCGGTGTAAAGGCCCTGATCCATCTCCATCCTGTCGCTACCCCTAATGGGGTCTCAACAACCATCTAGTGGGCTCTTCAGCCCCATGGAGGTTTGAACTGGTCATCTCCCCATGTGTACCAGTCCAAATGGTACCTGTCCATCGGGCATGGTCCTACACATTAAAAGCTACACCCTCCATGGGTTCATCTGTCACAGGGATCATAGCAATGTCAATCACATCACCATCAATATTATTAAACATATGCATAAAACCCCTAATACATCAGTCAATGGCTCCAAGACATTAAAAAAACCTATAATACAAGATTGGAGAAAAGGACAAGGTGTCCTATTGGGCTACTTTCCACAAGAAAAGGAAAGTTTCCATGAAGATCTCATCCAAGCCATGTAAGTGAGGTGATGTGGCTAGGGGATGTCCAAACATGTGGGTGCAATGAGGGCTAAGGATGCATAAATGTTACCTGTGGGTGCCTTTGTAGAAGGCGAGTTGTACCTGTCATGGATGCATTTTTTCCAAGCCCATTCTTGCCTTTACTATTTTTCTTGCTTTATTCTTTTATTTTATTTTCTTCTTATTTTTATTTTTATTCAAGAACTAACTAGGGGACACTTCCTTGGCATGGTGACCAAAGCTGACAGCGTTACCCACAAGTACTTTCATAGAGATGAGAAGGTTGCTTCATGATGAGACACCGTTTCCCTTGGCCATGCAACCAAAGGTCACTTCCCTGGCATGGTAACCAGATGGTGGCAATGTCAAAATGTTAGGTACCCATGGACCTAATAGGTTGGCTTGTGATGAGACCCGCTATCCTCTGACTAGGTCTTGTTTTGTTATTTTTCGGGTACCTCTTGTTTCTTGCTGAGAGGATTTTTACTGCCTTCTCGGGGATCCTTGGGCGAAGCATCTCGATGTTTTATTTCTAGGAATTTTTCTTTTACCAGCTTCTTTTACCTTCGGGGCCTTTAGCCCCTTCTTCCCACGAGATAAGGTGCAATCCTGCAAATAGGTCAACCCAATGCCTGGACAAGGGGAATGGGATAAATGAGCGGGAGATAAGATGAAAATAGTGGTGCTATGATGGGAGCGGATGATGGATTTTTAGAAATCCCCCCAGTGGCAAACCAAGACCCATGGGCACAGGCTTGGTAGGGCACCCTGTCAATTTCCCCAAGCATGGTCAAGTAGGCTAGTGTAAGATCCAAGCAGTTGTTAGAGATAAAAGGAATCAGATGCATATATTTAAAGGTTTTAATGATCAAAAGTGACACATACCATGATACCTAGACCAATTACCTCATGGAGAAAGAACCTCTTCTTATATAGGATCAAGCCAATGGTGATGGATGCTATTGTTGCTAACAAGACAAAAACAATGAGTGAAAAAAATTTGAGGCCCTCCAGGGCCATGCTCAGATCAATCCTGCTCTCGGTACTCCATGTCTAGGACCTGTGGGCCTCGAGACATGATCTCCTAGTTATCCCTAAAAAGTGGGGATAACATCTAGCTACAACTCAAGGACATGTGCTCACCATAGAGCGCATGAGAACCTCAGTATATCTAGCATAACCTGCAGACCTGTTGAATATCGTAGAAGTATCAATAACAAAATTGGGGTGGTAATTCCACCCCAACATACATAGTTAAATATACTAAAATAAAGCAATCAATGAGTAAGACGATGAAAGAAAACTTCTTACCTGTATTTACCTGTTGGATGGAATGTTGGGTGTATTCAAACAGCCAATGAATCCAATCCAGCAACTTTCCTCGATACTTGTCTTTGTGCTTCATCATAAACCAAAATAGTGATAAATCAAGCACAAAAATGTCATGGGTTAGAATATATATCATATCATCGAAAATCTCAAAGTCTAACTCATGGTGGCGGGTGGGAGGGATAAAATCCTGCCAAGTCAATATTTGAGGAAGGTATTCAATCCACTCCAAGAAAGGGCCATGAAAAGTCCAAGGTTTAGAAAACTTACTCAAAGGGCCTGCAAGCCAGCTAATCAGGACATCCTCATGCTCTGAAGTCAAGGAAAGGAACGACAAAGATCTAGCAAACGACTGACAAACTATCAAGGGAAAGTTGAAAAACTGAGACATCAGAGTCAAACTTGTAGTATCCTACCAACCCTTGGAGTCTAGGGTTTGCCTAAGAGGAAAATCAACATAAAAAATATACTTCCCAACTACACCTTTAATGGAAAAGCAAGGTAAAGTAATAACAGGTGGCTGGAGTAAAAATTCATGAGAATCTTTCCTCAGGCAAACAATGTTCCTACTCCTATCAAAATCTAAGCATAGTGGTGGTTGATAGTCATCTTCATAGGGTAAATCTAAGTGCTCGGAGGAGTACTCATCAAAGGCCTCAAGGTAAGACCGAAAATCATCAGGCAAATACTGTACTTGGTCAACCTTGGGTGTTTGGGGAGCATCAGTAAAAATCTCATATCCCTGTTGCCACTGGTCAAGAGCTTGTTGTGATAATTGCAAAGGCAACACTCGGAGATGACTCTTATGTCATAGATGGGATCCATATCATAACTAACTGCATCCCACCTATGTCTCCCAACATGTATGAACTCGTCAAAATCAGTAATTTCAGTATCAGTATCATAACATGGAGGAGTCAAAACATCCAATACTTCTCTACTCTATGTATCATAAGGTAAAGAATCATTGAAAAATTGGAAGGGGGAATAATTTATTTTTCTTAATCCTTCCAATGAAAGAGCTTCAAGTATTTGGATAGCTTCATCATATGGAAGATCTGCCTCTACATCTTTAGTCTTGAGATATAGGGTATCTATCTTGTCCAAGGGTTCAATTTCTTCTTCACTCACTAAGTCATAGAACAAGGTATCATCAAAAAACTGGAAAGGAAAATGACTTACCTCATTCTCTTCATCTTGTGCAGGAGGGGCAGGATCTTGGAGAGCTTCATCAGACTAAGGAGTGGTTATTGGTGCTTCATCCTCATAATTCACATCTCTAGTTATATCTTTGATGTATTCTGTTGAATCATGGGAGAAATCTTGCTCCTATTCAAGGGGCTGGCAAGGTTCTTCATAAATCTCTTCTTTCACATCAGAGGGTTCTTGATCAGAGGGTTCTTGATGTTGAATGTGATATGCATTTCTGAGATGTTCTATGATCTCAGTAGTGAATCCTCCGTCATCCAAAGCTATTGTGAGATTTTGAAGGGCATCTTCATACGTTTGGCAACATGGCTTGGTAAATTCAATAAACCTACTGATGAGGTATATGAAAGATGATATACCCCTATCTTTGCAACAACCCTTAAACCGATCTTGCAAGTAGGATGGCAGAGTGAATATGAACAATTTTATAAGGGCATCCTCTCCTCCCAAATTCATCTTGCTCATATAGTCCAAAATATTTACGATGTGAGGAGTTGGGAGACCACAAAATCTTGGAGAGATGTTTAGCCATTTTGTATCAAAGTAATTTGGGTATCCTTGAAATGTTTTGAAATCAATAGTCGAATACATTTGTTCCCAGTGTGCCATGATCCCATAACTTGGAAATATCACAGAAAGTGTGGCACTCTGAGAAATGTTAGTGGAGTCACCAGATAATTTGCCTAAAACTATCAAAGGATAAGGGAAAACACCCTAATGGAGTCTCCAAGTAAGCTTGTAAGATAAGGCTCTGAGGCAAGGCTTACCGAAAAGGTTTGTCGTTTTGAGGAGAATTGACTCATTGTTCCTCGACAACGGTGCCAAAATGTTATCACACAGTTTGTAGCTAGGATAAAAGGCTATAAGGTAGAGGGCCAAACTGGCGTAATAGGAACCTATCCCACCCAATGTCACCACAATGGGAAGGCTCTTTCTCTTTAGGGAGGCTAGGCCCAGGGGAGACGTCCCCTATGACCTGGGGTTTTGAAGAGGCTAAAAAGATAATTAGACAATGACAAGTTTCCCCCTTCACAGATCACCACCAAAGAAGATATTCTAGCCTATAAAAAATAAAGACAACCAAGTAGGATCCCCGCCCGAGAACAAAGAAACAATAAACTTGATATATGTAGGTTTTGGTTAGTACTTCATATATATTAAAGACTATCTAATATTCAATATGAGCAATTTAAAATTAAATGTTGACAAAGTCAATGTTTACAAAATAGCAATAGCAATAATGTCACTTCACCAATAAATACTAGAATGATACAACATTCAATATAA
Organism: Picea engelmannii; assembly: GCA_009831015.1. Taxonomy (NCBI): domain Eukaryota; kingdom Viridiplantae; phylum Streptophyta; class Pinopsida; order Pinales; family Pinaceae; genus Picea; species Picea engelmannii. The sequence goes on from ML805345.1 coordinate 180,616, forward strand.
CAAATCACTTCTTAACTTAATTAATGCCTTCAACAACCATTCAATTTCTCAAAAGAAAAAATGTTTCTGCATCAATGATATAATAGCAAGGCGTGATGTCAGCATTCAAGGTTAGTAGGTTAGGGTTTTGAGATTCAAAATTTTTAAGAGTTTGTTTAATTATCTTCACTTCAACATTTGAGGACTCTCAGATCATTTCCTTAGGGTTTAATGGAGTCATAAGTGAAGGACTCAAAGGTTAAAGGAGATGAGATTTCAAAGGAATAGAGGGAAAAGTTTCAAGGTGTTGCTAGAGTAGGGCCTAAAAAAAAATAGAACCCTAGGGGAAAGAGGCTCACTCTGGTGTTGCAAAAGAAAGGCCTCGTGCTCTCTCCTCCTTCCTGTCAAATGGCTAGCTCAAAGACAAGATAAATAGACCAAGACAAGAGGGTTTGATGAGGGAGGTGTCTCTAAAGCAAGGCCTATCAGCAAACCCTAGAAGAGTATGACCCTAGTGTAGTAGGCCTAGGCCAGGGACGTCTCACTCTCCTTGGCTCTCAAACAGTACGGCTAGCAAAGGGGAAAGAGAAAAAATGAGTGTAGCTACAGCTAGGCTCTCTTTCTCTCTTTCAATGGCTGAAAGTTTCTCTATCAGGGGACATGAGACAAGAACCTACTTGTGTGCTTGTCACCTAGGGTTTTGATTCAGCAAATTTATAAGCAATATGCAAGAAATGTAAACTACAAACATTCATTAAGAAGTTTTGCAGAAGAAACACTTACAATTCATGAAGAAATAACCATGAAAACCCTAGTTGTAACAACTTCCTTCAAGAGAAACACCATAAATGCCAAAAAAAACTCTTCCTTCAACAAATGTGCATCACTTAGTTCAGCCAAAAACCCCAATAGGGCGCTAAAAATCAGACCTCACTATGAGTGAGTGAATTGTGATGATAAAAATGAGAGTAAAAACCCTCAATATATAGTGTATCAATGACCTAATTTTACTTTTTAGGTCATAAAAAGGATGACAAGACCATAATGTCAAAATCATACTGTTTTACATTAAATTCTAAGTAAAATCCCTAAACAAGCAAAAGGTGAGACATCAAGCCCCTCTGAGGGAGATGTTAGCCCTTTCTAGGACCAGTGCAGCATCCAGAAGCCAAACATTAGCCCTCCTTGGGATCTTCCAAACTTCCACACATACCAACCACCCTGTCCATCTACCATATGCTCATGATGATGTCATAAGCTTCCTAGTGACATCCTGGGTCATCTGGAGACAACGTTCCACTGCAAGTAGGTCGATCCCCCTAGGTCCAGCTCAGCCAAAGTGCCCCTGATGGAACGTCCTCTTCTTATCCGGTGCAAAGGCCTTGATCCATATCCATCTTGTCTCTTCCCCTCAAAGGGATCTCAACATCCATCTACTGGGCTCTTTAGCCCCATGGAGGTCTGAACTAGTCATCTCCCCATGTGTACCAATCCAAATGGTACTTGTTCGTTGGGCATGGTCCTGCACATCAAAAGCTACACCCTCCATGGGATCATCAGTCATAGGGATAATAGAAATTTAAATCACATCTCATCATCAATATTATTAAACATATGCATAAAATCCCTAATACATCACTCAATAGCTCCAAGACATTGCAAAAACCTGCAATACAAGATTGGAGAAAAGGACAAGGCATCCTATTGGGATAGTGTCCACAAGAAAAGGAAAGTTTCCATGAAGATATCATCCAAGCCATGTAAGTGAGGTGATATGTCTAGGGTATGTCCAAACATGTGGGTGTCGTGAGGGCTAAGGATGCATAAATGTTACATGTGGGTTCCTTTGTAGAAGGCTAGTTGTACCTGTCATGGATGCATTTTTTCCAAGCCCATTCTTGCCTTTATTCTTTTTCTTTCTTTATTCTTTTATTTTATTTTCTTCTTCTTTTTCTTTTTATTCAAGAACTAACCAGGGGACACTACCTTGGCATGGTGACCAGAGCTGGCAACGTTACCCACAAGTACTTTCACAGAGATGAGAAGGTTGGCTCATGATGAGACCCTCTTTCCCTTGGCCATGCAACCAAAGGTCACTACCCTGGCATGGTAACCAGATGGTGGCAATGTCATACTGTTAGGTACCCATGGACCTAATAGGTTGGCTCATGATGAGACCCCCTATCCTTTGACTATGTCTTGTTTTTTTATTTCTCAGGTTCCTCTTGTTTCTTGCTGAGAGGATTTTTACTGCCTTCTCAGGGATCCCTGGGCGAAGCATCTCGAGGTTTTATTTCTAGGCTTTTGTCTTTTACCAGATGCTTTTACCTTCTGGGCCTTTAGCCCCTTCTTCCCATGAGATAAGGTGCAATCCTACAAATAGGTCAACCCAATGCCCAGACAAGGGGAATAGGATAAATGAGCGGGAGATAAGATGAAAATAGTGGTACTATGATGGGAGCAGACGATGGATTTTCAGAAATCCCCCTAGTGTAAAACCAATACCCATGGGCACAGGCTTGCTAGGGCACCCCGTCAATTTCCGCAAGCATGGTCAAGTGGGCTAGTGTAAGATCCAAGCAGTTGTTAGAGATAAAAGGAATCAAATGCATATATTTAAAGGTTTTAATGATCAAAAGTGACACATACCATGATACGTGTACCAATTACCTCATGGAGCAAGAACCTCTTCTGATACAGGATCAAGCCGATGGTGATGGATGTTGTTGTTGCTAACAAGACAAAAACGATGAGTGAAGAAAATTTGGGGCCCTCCAGGGCCATGATCAAGTCAATCCTTCTCTTGGTACTCCATGTCTAGGACCTGTTGGCCTCGAGACATGATCTCCTAGTTATCCCTAAAAAGTGGGTATAATAGGACTCATGACAGTGGCTCGTATATTGGTAAAACTTGATCTGAAAAAGGGTTTGCCTCAGGAGATTACAATCAACTCAACGGAGGGGACTATTGTACAAATGATAGACCATGAAGGAATACCCTTCAGATGTCATAGATTCCATGTATATGGACATGGTGTGGCATCCTTTCCCCTACCCTTCAAAGGCATGGTTTGAAAATCCAAAGCTTCGAACTCCTAGCTCTCTCCTCCGGGAAAAAAGCTGGAAACTACACGGGATACAGAAGACTTCAAGGGTCTGGGTTTTCGAAGTGCATAGGGTCCGACCACAAAATTACCAAGCCCACAACGGAGGACCTCATTGGATATGGGAGATCTCCTTTCAATTGATGTTGCATTGGTTTCTTCACCTACAACAAGGGGCCCCACTCAATAGGGACGCACTACTTCGGGTATGTCACCTTTGGATGTTACTTCTTGCACTTCCTTTCCTTTTTCTTCTTTGAATAGTCATGACATGGAAACAAAAAAAGGAGTCCCTCAACCCTTCCTAAATAGAAGTTTCTCCCTCCACACCTTGCCCTCCCTACACTGCACTCTTACTTCCTCCCTTTCGGTTATAGCTCCTTCTCTTATTTCCTCCTCCATTCAGTCGGGGAGGGTGGAAAAATAGGAACCACCCCAGCTAAACCTTTCTATTTATTTTCCCACCTCCCCCATACTACCTGGCATGACAACAGTCACCCTCTTGGACACTCCCTCTATTGGATCATGTTGTCATTGATGCCAATGGTTTGATTGATTGATGTCAAAGGATTGATTGATTGATGATTGATGTAATATAATATGTATTGTCCTTGATGAGAATGCATAGATAAAGATCGATCAATGGGTTGTCATTGATATGATGAAGATGGATCAATGAGTTGTCATTGATACATGATGAATATGGATCGATGTGGTTTCATTGGTATATGATTCATTGTTGGAAAAATGTATAGATGACTCATTATTGTCTTATCATGATTGATAAGGTGCACAAATGGATGAACTCCAAAGTGGTCCCCTTATGGTGAAATCCCTCACGGGAAGATGCTTTATGGATTGAGTTATCCTAGAAGAATGGTTGGAGGACCCATGCTCTCATTATTATCTTATCATGATTGATAAGGTGCACAAATTTATGAACTCCAAAGTGGTCCCCTTATGGTGAAATCCCTCACGGGAAGATGCTTTGCGGATTGAGTTATCCTAGAAGAATGGTTGGAGGAACCATGCTTGTATGTGGAATAATGAGATGAAGGACATTGAATTTTCCAGGGAAACTATCCTATATGTATAGTTCTTGTCATGCCATTTCCGGTGATATGTAGAACGTCACATAACTCCTCACGGTTAGAGAGTTATGGCCATGAGAAGTTGGAGACCCCAGGTTTGGGTAATGGACCCAAGTTTGTTTGATGG
>ML805345.1:190902-217004 GCA_009831015.1 Picea engelmannii
CTAACCTAATTACCTATGACAATTAGCCCAGATTAAACTGTTGGACTAAAAAATTACTCTATCCTGGGGTTATCTGACCAAGATTAGGCAGTTTGGTCAAATTTATTCACTAACTAACCTAAATCACTTGGCTAAGATTAAATTGTTTAGCCAAGCTTATTCACTACTCCTATCGACATCAATTTAAAAGAACTTGGCTATGCTTGAACGATATGGACCAAATCATTGTTATTGCATGGGGCTCTATTGAATTTCTTTTATGCCCTCTTTTATTCTTTTTCTTTCTTTTCTTTTTCTTTTCTTTTCTTTTTCTTTTTCTTTTCTTTCTTTTTCTTTTTCTCAAATTATTTGCAGAATGGAAAATCATTTGACAAACAAAAACACTAAAGAGATAAAAATTTAGTCACCAGTTGATCCTATAAATTATAGGGTTATAACAACGGCTCCACCTGGGGATGGTACTCTCCTTGTGAAGTGCCAAGAATCATGTTTCCTAATGTTCTGAAAAAAATTCTCCATAGTTTCCTTGGTTGCTTGATTGGTTTTATTCTTGAAAATTTGAAGACAATGTTCAGTGGCTTAGGGCCTTCTCTATGGGCTTCAACCATTTGATCAAAGTTATTCACTCAAAAACTTGTAAGAAAAATGAAAATGGTTTGTTCAATGGAAAAGTGTGACCGTAGGTCCCTACTGAGGAGGTGAATAGTGCTTCAACATTCTTCCATTTACAGGTCCTCCTAGCAGATTTGTCCCATCGTTGTGGTTGAGAAAGAAGGCATTATTTCCTCTGAATGCTTGAATCATGTAAGGTCCCTTCCATAGACTGTTGAATTTTCCATGCTTCCCCTTATCCTCATTTCGGGCATCCTATCTTAGAACCAAGTCACCTAGCTCAAAGTCATCTTTTTTAGTTCTTTTGTCAAAAATCTTCTTAATGCTTTCTTGGACAACCTGAGTTTTGTTGTATACTTATTCTCTGGACTGCTGCAATTGGATCATCTAGTTTATCCTTCTTTGGGAATTGTTCGGCTCAGCCTACATCTCTTGCAGCAATTTCATTATAGGAACTCCTAAGGAAGTGGGAAAAACTGCTTCAGTGCCATAGACCAGCTGATATGGTGACATACCAATTGACCTCTTGGTGGTCAGTCTGTCGGCCCATAGTGCGAAAAACAGCTTGTTATGCCATAACTTTTTGTTTTCTTGCAAAGTCTTCTTAATAATGTTCACCAGGGTCTTATTAGATGACTCCGCCAACCCATTTCCCTGAGGGTAATAAGCTATGGAATGACCCAAACCAATATGATACTGGTTGCAAAAGTCTAAGAGCTCCCTAGATTGGAAAGCAGTTGCATTGTCAGTTATAATATTTCTAGGACAACCAAAACGAGACAAGATATTATTTTCAAGAAATTTAATAATGACAGAATCATTAGCTTGCCTGCTTGGTACAGCTTCGATCCATTTTGTGAAATAGTCTGTAGCAGTAAGAATCCACCTGTGATAGCCCGAATAAGGAGGATGTATTTCTCTGAGAAATTCTAATCCCCATTGCTGGAAAGGAGCTTCAACAAAGATTGGTTTCAGGGGCAAAGGAAGGAGCTTCTTTTTACCCTCGAAAACCTGACATTTATGACACAAAGTCACTTTTTGATGCACATCGGTGAACAACGTAGGCCAATAGAACCCAGCTCTGAGAATTTTATTAGCTGTGATATTCCAACTCAGATGACCACTACAATCTCCTGCATGAAAATCCTGCAATACTTTGTCATCTTCATCTTTTAACAGACAATTCAACAAAATATCTCCAGGATCCTTCCAATATAGATTGCCTTCTAGAATGCAAAATTTTAATGCTTTCAATTTCAAAAACATAGCTTTAGTTTTGGTCAAACCAGGGGGAACTTGTAAGTTATGAAAAACAAATAGCAGGTTTGCATACCATGGAGAGTTCAAAAATACCTCTTTCACACTTGGAGTCGCCTTCTCTCCCTGTTCATCTACTGTAGCTAAGAAATTAATATCAAGAGCATGGAAATTGGATTCAGCCATTAACTTTGCTAGACCTTGACCTTTAATTAGTTTAGTAGGCTTAATCTCTATGTCATACTCCATAATGATAGAAATCCATTTTCCTCTTCGGCCATATGGATTGTCCTGAGTTAAAATGTCTTTTACTACTGCATTTGGAACATATGCGATGGTGTGGGAATGGAGAATATATACTCTAAAATCCTTTATGGATTTCACCAGGGAAAAAGCTTGTTTCTCCATTATTTTATAATTCAAAGTAGCATCTCTTAACGCTTTAATGAAAAAGGATATGGGTTGTTCATACCCTTCGTTGTTTTTTTGTAGTAATACTACTGCAATGGTATGTTTAGAAGCGAAAGAAAAAAGGTAAAAATCCTTGGTGAAATCAGGATTGATCAAGACTGGAGCCTGTGTGAGTGCATGTTTAACTTGTTCAAAAGACTGCTTAGATTCAATGTCCCATTTTATTTTTGCGTCCTTTTTTAACATGTTTTTGATGTTCCTGAGAAGCTCGGCCAGGTTAGGTATGAATCTTCTCAAAAAGTTTATTTTCCCAATGAAGGATTGTAATTCTTTGATATTCCTTGGGTGTTCCAGTTTTTGAATGGATTCTATTCTACTGGGGTCTATCTTAATTCCATCCTTAGAGATTATGTGCCCCAACAATTTACCCTCCTCTAATCCAAAAAGGTTTTTCTTAGGATTCAGAGAAATCCTAAATTTCCTGCATTTCTCAAATACTCGTCTAAGATGTCTTAAGTGCTTGTCATCGGATTGGGAATACACAGTTACGTCGTCCAGATAAATGACAATAAATTTTCCAATTTCTTCCACAAAAGCGATGTCCATCGCTCTTTGGAAAGTGGCCCCAACGTTCATCAACCCGAAAGGCATTTTCACGTACATGAAGGTGCCACAAGGTGTTGTGAAGGTTGTTTTCTCTTGGTCATCTGGGTGAACAAGAACCTGGTTATAGCTTGAGAAACCATCCAGTAAGGAGATTCGGCTGGATCCAACTAAATTTTGTAATATGTGGTCCATTTTTGGCAATGTGTAGTTGTCTTTTAGGGAAACCTTGTTCAGGTTTCAAAAATCAATGCAAAGCCTGATTTCCCCAGATTTCTTTCGGGTTGGGACCAGATTTGAAACCCATTTAGAAAATTGTAAGGGAACTATGATTTTAGCATCATACATCTTTTTGATTTATTTTTCTATCAGGGGAAGTAACTTGGGATCGATTCTCCTAAGCTTCTGTCTGAAAGGGTTTTGATCTTCTTTTCTCAGGATCCTATGTTGTATGATGCTTGTGTCATAAGATTTTAAATCTTCATAACCCCAAGCAAACACGTCTGAATATTCCTTGAAAAGTTCAATGTATTTAAGTTTTTTCTCAGGGGGTAAAGATTTGGAAAGTTTTACCATTTTGGGTTTCTCTTCTGTCCCTATGTTACAGTCCTCAACTTCTTTACCACTAGCTTCAATTTTTGGTTTTTTAGCTAAATCATTAAAATCAAATAGGTCTTCTAAAGGAGATAAACCCCTAGGAACATTACTTTTTAAGTGAAAAACATCAGATTCTATCTCATCTTCACCTAACTCTCCTGAATCTATCTTACTAACACTATCATTTCCAAAATCAGATTTATTTACATTTTCATCCTCATTTTCTAAGTCTATGTTTGTACACTTGAAATCATTTTTACATTGTAGAAAATCTTCAATTTGGTCATCATTCCCAAATACCTGCCTGTATCTGATGTTGTCTGGGACAATCGATATGCACTTCACCTCCACCGTGTATGGGCAAGTGGAACGAAAAGGTATCTTTCACATAGCTGCTGATGTAGCTAACCCATCTGCTAAAATATTTTGTCCCCTGGGCATCAGCTGCAAATCAACTTCAGTGAAACATTTGAGGGCATCCAAAACAACATTCCTATAATCTATGAGACGAGGATGTTTTGTTGCATACTCACCTTTAATTTGTTTGATAATTAATTTGGATTCCCTTCTTACCATGATTTGTTTGGAACCAACCTTCTTTAGTAGTTTCAGACCGAGCATCAAAGCTTCTTACTCAGCTATGTTGTTAGTGCATTGAAAATTCGGTTTGGAAGAATGGTTTTCTGAATACCTGGATTTGTGATTGTGCAACCAAACTCCTGCTCCAGCTCCTTCTTTGCTTACAGCTCCATCGAAGTCCATGCTCCATAAATCTGTTGGCAATTCTTCACTTATCACGTTTTTCTTTCTTTCTGCCTCAATGATTTCTTGGCCTTCTTTCGGATCAAATGTATCTTCTTCTAGCTGAGCGATTTTCTCTCCCATATCACTGTCATTATATAGGATAAAGGAATCTAGGTCAGAATGTGCAGAGTACAGAGGATAGTTATGTGTTTTTTCTTGGCCACTAACCATATATTTCATCAGCGTCTCTATGTACAGTCTTCTCTGTTTTCCGAATACTGGGATGGTGGCATACGACATATCCAACTGTAGAGTACCTTTCAACTTGGCCCCCCAGGACCTGGACAACAACATACAATATTTTAGGGGAATGTCCGCGACCACAACATCCATAATCATGCTTTTTGTTGGAATTTGAACTAGAGTGATACATAAGTTCTTGATCAATCCGATACATCTGACTTTGCTGGAGTCAAAAGAGTGTAAGTCCTTATAAGATCTGGTGACCTCGAGTCCCAGTTTTTCCATCACTACTTTAGGCATCAGGTTATGGGAAGCACCTGAATCTAACATAGCATTATGCAGAATTAGGTCATGTATATTAAGGCTGATGTAAAAAGGAGTGACAACACCATTGTCAGTCTGACCATTAACTTCAGGGCCAAACAGGAGTTCAGTTTGATCGTCGGTAATATTTACAGTGTCCGAATGATTCATCGATCCAACGGTTAAGGCCTTCGTGCCTATATCAAGTTCAATTCTCAGCGCTTTGATCACCTGCGATCATCAAGCGTCCTTGCTCATCAACTCGGAAAGGGGAATGGGAATTTTCACTTTGGATAATTCCCCTTCAAGGCTGAAAGGAGTAGGTGCTCTACTTTGGCTCAGCAATTCTGATTTGTCCACCCTAGTCTTCTGGGCAGAAGTATTTGGTGGGTTGGTTGATGAAACCTCAGTCTGCATTGATCTTTGTAAAATGGTAAGGTTTCTTTTTGCTGGGGCTTCAGCATTACCTTTCTCAGGGATCTTTTTGGTAGAAGGCTCAGGGGATTTCTTGGTTTCGACCACTTTCTTTGTTTCGGTTACCTTTTTGGGGGAATTTTCATACGTCTTCTTACTTCGCAAATTGTACTGCCTGTGTACCTCTATAATGGAATTTTAAAATGCCTATTGTTCAGTCTCTTTAGCTTCTTCACTCACCTGTGTTTGAGAAAGAAGGAAAAGTTCTTGCTCTTCCTGAGTAAGGAAAATAGCTTCATTATCGTGAATGCCCAAGAGGTTTATGTGTGTGTCCTCCAATTCTTCAATTACCTCTTCTCCTTCATCGGCATAATTTTCCTATAGGGGTGGCCTGATCTGTTGATTAGGACCCCTCTGTTCTCTTTGATCCCTGGGATATCTCTGCCTGATTTGAGGAGGATTTATTCTGAAGTTAGGATATTGAATTTGTGGAGTAGATTGATTTTCTCTAGGAGAATTTCTTTCAGATACAGTAAGTCTATCCATCATCCTTTCCATTATTCTAGCTAAGGAATCCAATTTGGCGTCAGAAGAAGATTTGGAAGGTTCTTCTTTAATCGTGACTCTCCTTTCGGTCCTCTGTCGTGCCCTTTTAGCCAACAGGTTGGCCTCCACACTTATTGCGCTTTTCTGCATGTCTTCCAGGGTGGTGGAGTTTCTTTCCCTTAATTGATATGACATATCAGCATCGAAACCATCAGGGAATTTTATCAGTGCTAAACCTTGTGGGGGTTTAATATCGGCTGGAATTTCATTGTACAGATTATTGAAGCGGGTGCAATAATCTTGAACTGTCTCACCTTGATTCCTTCTGATGTTTTTGTATTCTAACAAGATTTGGAGAGGATTTTTCTTTACCTCCCATCTGTCTAGAAAACTTATTTGAAACGCTATAAGGTCGAGCACTAAGGCATCACGTAAACCTTTGTACCATTTCTTAACATCACCGGTCAAACTTTGCGCAAACAATCTCATTTGAACGTCAGCTTCATCTACTTCCTGCAGACCAAAATAGTCATTTATTTTATCAACGTGTTGTTGTGTGTTCAAGGGCCCTATTCCATCAAACTGTGGAAGTCTCTTTTGATAATCCTAGGGAATATCATGTAGAGGTGCAACCAACACCAAGGGAACATATCTGGCTACCATGATAGGTGGAGGAGGCGGGACAACAACCTGGATGATAAGTGGGGCGATGAAAGAAGACGAGGAGGAGGAGGGTCTTGCTAGCACGGAGTGAGCGGTTTGAGTTTTTGTAGTGGGAGATAGTATTTCAGGGGTCCGGGGTTGCAAGCTTTTTGGGTCTAAAATGATTTCAGTTACAAAGCTATCATATTTCGTTCTAAACAGGCTTTGTTTGAAAATGGTGTCAAAGTCGAGATCTTGAAAGGCAACGAGTTCGTCTGGGAGAGAAAGGGATTTGTGAAGGAGACTATGACTCCCTGAACCTTCTGCAATGGTCATCTTTCTAACTAATTGTTTTGGATTATCAGTCGCTATTGCAAGTTCTGGGTCTGGGTGAGATTGAGTATAAACTTTTTTAGGAGCCAGATTTTTTTAATTTTTATATATTTTTTAGTTTTATGAGTCCGAAATTAATATGCACAAGCTTTTAACAACCTCTAAACATTATTTCTTTCTCATATTTACAATTTGTTCAGAAACAAAGTCTTCTTCTAGGGAAAAAGAAAGTGTGGGGTTGAAAGTTTGTTCACTTCCCCAGTATGGTCGCCACTATGTTAACACTCTGTAAATTCCCAGAGGTTGTCAGAGTAGAAGAAATTTACAAGAGGTAACTTTATCCAACCACTTTGAAACTGGAATCTATCCCTACCAGTTTCAAAGAGGGATCTCTCTGTATGATTTATCTATGTTTTAACTTTAAGATATTAGGCTAGTTATATAAAATAAGATTGATTGGTTTGTTGTTTTTGTTAAGTTGGTTGAAGGGGCTTTACGCATCCATTGGGCTATGGGGTATGTATTATAAAGATAGAAATCTAAACCAGAAACAAAAGATTCTTTCACAGGTCAAGATAACGCATTCGTTGGATTCTTTAGCATTAAAGTGATGAATAGCAGAAGAGATGAGAATATCAATTAAAGTAAAGAAGCATTTAATAATTTTTTCACTGTAATATCAGAAAGATAAACATAAAGATCTTTCAAAGCCAAAACAGGGTATACAACGATAAATCCTGCAACATGCGTTACTTTTAAAAGATTAGATTATAAAACAATATGACAATTGAGCAAGAAGGAAATTTAACATAGAAAAGAAAACATCACCAATGAATAACACGCGAGAATCCTGTGAAACGTCTCTTTGTATTACTGGAAGATCTCTTGATAAAAATTACAGTCTTTGTAGCTTGCAGGGCATAAAGATCAACCCTTAGTACTTCAAAGTTTGAAGTATTTATAATCAAAATTACATACAATCCTGTCATTAAAGATCAGGACGTGGCAAATCTAAATTTAGCTAACTAACTTAACAAGATACAAAAATTTAGGAAATGTTTGATGATGTGTTGAAACTTCATGCTGATTTCTGGGGTGAACCGTTGGTGAGGCGTCTGCTGTCAGTGGAGTTTCCGAGGGAATTTCTTCTACAGACAGTGTTCTTACTCCTGTGAGTGGAACTGCACTCAGTGGAATGACTTCCATGGGCTTTGACTATTCCTTCTCTTTCACTAGTTTTTCCAATTCCGCTTCCATTTCCTTCAACTGTGCATTCTGCTCCATGATCAGCTTGAGCATCTCATCCTTTTCCCCTTCTATCTCCGCTATTTCCTTTGCCTGTGAATCTTTTGTTGGTGGCAGTTTCAACTATTTCCTCAAAGATGCTATATCGGCATTTTTCTTTTTGAGCATCTCCTTGACTACTTTCACATTCGAGGGATCATATCCGATCTTGAGGACCAGTTCTTCCAACGTCTTAATCTTGTTATCCTTGGAAAAGGATGATATTTTTTCTAACTTCAACTGCGTCTGGACATTGCTCAGAGATACCTGTAACTTGGAGGCAGCAGTAGAAGCATTTGCCAATGTGGAGAAAACCATTTCTCCAGTTTTCCTATGCAAATACATTTGATCAGTTGAATGCACATCTTTAGTCTGAAATTTGAACGTTGCCCTTTTGTAATCGGTGATTACTTTCGAGTCTGGCATCTATGCTTACAGAAACGCCATGTGCATTCTACCCTTCTCTGTGTCGAATGCAGACAATAGTCTGTGTTGTGCAGTTGATGTTTGCTTCTAGAACTGAGCATACGTGCTGCTGGTCAGCGTCTGATTTTTCTTTTTGATCAGATCATACTTCTCAAAAATACTCAATTTTGGTCCTGTTTTTCTCGGCTGGTTGACTGGTGGAGTATCTGTAGGATTCTTGGGCAACACTGTAGTCATGATTTTTTTGTTCCTTGTACTAAGGAGCGACTGATCAACCTCCATAGTTGTATTGGATTGAATTCCCTTTTCACCAGCCTTGTCAGGTGCCTGACGGGTGAATAGGGGAAAGGACTGACAGAGTTATGAGACGTGACCCTTAGGGAAAAAGGTGGAAAATGACGTCATGGGGTGATGGGGCATGTCAGATAGTAATAAGTGGTGGGATTCAGAACCAATGAATTCCTGCCATGTAGAGATAAAGGGCCCACCAGAAAACATTCCATTCTGGACCCCCCCCTCTGTTAAAAACAGAAAGGTCGTGGGGGTTCGAAAAAAACCATCAGTCGTCGATTTGTGCACTTTCTTCTTGGCCATAGATCTATACGTGATGTTTAAACCACATTTCGGACCCCCCCCAACCATTAAAAGAAGAACGATCGGGGGGGGTCTGGAATCCAATCTAAGCCGTGGATCTAGGAGTTGATGCTTGAGCCGTTCAGATGTGCACCTTTGTTATCTCTGATTTCGGACCCCCCCCCTACCATTAAAGGTAGAACGGTCGGCGGGGTCTGGAAAGACTTGTCAACCGTAGATCTAAGCACGGACACCTGAGGTGTTCATATATGCATTATGCTTAACTGTGAGCGTGAAGGCATATGTGCTCCGAAAACTTAGGATAAGTGCATATCATGGGTTTTCCCAAGATTTTTCATGTTTCTATCACCAAGGGGTTAGACATAAAACCTTTTAAACCTCAAATATATGGTTCAACATTGATCATCTTGCTTGTTTTATTGAGATAAAGCAAACTGCCCTATGCTCTAACCTAATTACTTATGACAATTAGCCCAGATTAAACTGTTGGACTAAGAAATTACTCTATCCTGGGGTTATCTGACCAAGATTAGGCAGTTTGGTCAAGTTTATTCACTAACTAACCTAAATCACTTGGCTAAAATTAAACAGTTTAGCCAAGCTTATTCACTACTCCTATCGACATCAATTTAAAAGAAATTGTCCATACTTGAACGGTATGGACCAAATCATTGTTATTGCATGGGGTTCTATTGAATTTCTTTTATGCCCTCTTTTATTTTTTTTATTTCTTTTCTTTTTCTTTTCTTTTCTTTTTCTTTTTATTTTCTTTTCTTTTTTTTTCTCAAATTATTTGCATAATGGAAAATCATTTGACAAACAAAAACACTAAAGAGACAACATTTCAGTCACCAATTGATCCTATAAATTATAGGGTTATAACACATTCCATGGATGATATCTTTTGGCACATTGCATGATGTTGATGTACACAGTATATGTACATAGGTATTGTGCATGATGAGCACACATTTTGTACAGGATGTACTTGGTTTATATTTTGCTCATGATTCTTTATTTCATTGTTGACATATCTTTTGCTTCATGATGCTTGGTATGGCATGAGTTTGATGCATGAACGGGTCCAAGGATCATTATATGGTAGCACAATGTTCATCTTGCAGAAAATATAGGGGAGACATACCCATAGGGGGATTCATTCTTCTTCCCATGATTCTAGGAGGAGATATTTATCAGATGCATACTTAGAAAAGAGCCCTATACTTGAAGAAAGAGCACAGGAGCATAATCTTAGGGGGAGCAATGGTCACATGGGGAGTATGTTCGATGTATATTCAACATTACATCAGAGTGATATCCCCTGTTCAAAAGGGGAGAGATTATTCAGAGGAAGATCAAAGGCATTCAGAAAGAGGGAGCAGCCCCAAGGAGAGTTCAAGCAAGGGGAGCAGCCCCAAGATGAGAATGGCCCTTTTCCATTAATGTCAAAGGGGAAGAGTTAATCACATTGATGTGATTGATGTTTATTGATGGGGAGAGATAGTCACATTGACTATTGATGTAGAGCATGCCTTATCTACATGTTGACATCAATAATTAGTAATTGGTGTTGACAACAATGTTGGTATTTCCATCAATTCCAAAGGGCGAGATTGTTGGATCATGTTGTCATTGATGCCAACGGTTTGATTGATTTATCTCAAACAATTTATTGATTGATGATTGATTTAATATAATATGTATTGTCCTTGATGAGAATGCATAGATAAAGATGGATCAATGAGTTGTCATTGATATGATGAAGATGGATCAATGAGTTGTCATTGATATGATGAAGATGGATCAATGAGTTGTCATTGATACATGATGAAGATGGATTGATGTGGTTTCATTGGTATATGATGCATTGTTGGAAAATTGTATAGATGACTCATTATTGTCTTATCATGATTGATAAGGTACACAAATGGATGAACTCCAAAGTGGTACCCTTATGGTGAAAGCCCTCACGGGAAGATGCTTTGCAAATTGAGTTATCCTAGAAGAATGGTTGGAGGACCCATGCTCTCATTATTTTCTTATCATCATTGATAAGGTACACAAATGGATTAACTCCAAAGTGGTCCCCTTATGGTGAAATCCCTCACGGGAAGATGCTTTGCGGATTGAGTTATCCTAGAAGAATGGTTGGAGGACCCATGCTTGTATGTGGAATAATGAGATGAAGAACATTGAATTTGTCAAGGAAACTATCCTAGATGTATATTTCTTGTCATTCCATTTCCGATGGCATGTATAATGCCACATAACTCCTCACGGTTAGAGAGTTATGGCCATGAGAAGTTGGAGATCCCAGGTTTGGGTAATGGACCCAAGTTTGTTTGATGGGTAATGGTATGAGTTATGATATATTTTCAGACAATACTATTCTATATGGATAGTACATGTCATGTCATTTCTGGTGGTATGTGGAATGTCAGATAACTCCTCACGGTTTGAGAGTTATGGCCTTACGAAGTTGGAGGACCCTCACATGTCATCTAGAAGCCCCAAAAGGTCAAAGTAGTCAAAGTGGTTTAAGGGTTTTTAAAAGGTAAATAATAAAGTGAAGTGATGTGTGTACTATAATTCAAAGTGAATACAAAATAAATTATTTAAATAATAAATTTAATGGAGAAATTAGAAGTGGGTTAACCCTAAAATAAGGAAAGTGGGGCCAAGTGACCTAGAAGATGTTTTTAAGGAAGCTACTTGGAAAGTATAAATAAGAGGCAAGGCTCTCTCATTTTAAACACACTTGAGCATATTGGATATCTATATGTGTTTGAGGTAAACAAGGATATATAAGCCTAAATTCTGAGGAAAGGTGAAGAAAAGAAGGCCAAAATGAAAGGAATGATAAATTCTTTTAATGGTGCTTTCTAAGGTATGTTATTTACAGGTCATCTCACCATTTTCACTATAACTTTTTTTCTATAATGATTCAGACCGTGAAATTTCTATTCCATTGAGAAAACATACCCAAGTATCTGTGGTAAAAAATTCAGCTTGTGGGTCATTGTATTTTTGGAGTTACACTCCGTGGAAAATAGGGTTTGTGGCTAGTCCTGAAACTAGTCAAAAACAAGTGTTTAGTGTAAAAACATCATAAATTCTTCATAACATATCCAAATTTAGTGAGAACAAATTTTTTGGTTAGGGTACATGCTGTAGTATGTTGTGTAACAGTTTTAGATCAATTCAATGAACAATTTGTGCAAACCACGCTCTACAAGGTCTCTCTCTAGAATAAGTCAGAATTCGGCAAGGTATGTCATTTTTGCTATAACGCCTTTTCTGCGAGGTTCCAAGTAGTTCCACTTGGAGGAATTGCATAAAACACATCAAAGAAAATTTTGTATCAGTTTCATATCTTTATTCATTACAGGTAAAAAGTTATGATTATTTCAAGTTGGGGTTGTTGACTAATCCAAAACTAGTCATGGTTGAGACAAGCAGTTGATGAGTTGGCACATACATGAGGTGTATAGTTGATGATGTTGGTACATATTGATGAGTGATTGTTGATGATTATTTGAAACATGATTGGTATATACTTGGTACATGGTTGGATGCTCTTGTTTATGGTACAGGTTGATTATAGGTTGTTTGACACAGGTTGGTGCATGGTTGATGCACTTGTTTATGTTGACAGCTTGATATATGTTGAGGATTGTTGCCTCATCTCAATTGGTGCTGAGAATGTAAGATGATTCTTGCATATAGAGATGGTGATATTGTAGAGTTGTACTCTATTCAATTGTTGCTGAAAACCCCCCAGATTGAAGTCCATAATAAAAATAAAAATTGTACATACATCTTGTGTTCTTTGTGTTCCTTGTGGAGATGATTTGTTGATGATATGTTGTTGATATATGTTGCGTATATGTATTCACATCTAACTGATTATAAATGACAGCAATGAGTAATGAGCAAATGTTGAATGTTAACTAAGGAGTTTTTGTGTAAGAGGGAAGTTTTGGGAAAAATATCCCCTCACTCATTCACCCCCCCCTCTAAGTGTGGTAGGTGTGCCCAACACCCTCAACTATTGGCTTGGTATATTCTCTCTTCCCCAACCACTTGGAAGCCCAAGCCTCTCCCTCTACCTCAACCCTTTATTTCTATGAAGACTCCAGGGTACGTTATCACCTTTGGAATCGCTCAGTAGTCAAGGATTACTCTTCAGAGACGGGATCACAGTTGCAAGAGGGGCGAGGCTTAGGGTCTATCCCTCATACTACCTCGGTGGGTAAGGGAAGGGGCCGAAAATCACACTTATATATTGCACAAGATAGGGCCAGATTCGATCTAGAAACCGGTAGACAATCCTCAATCGAATGGGCACTTAGACAAAAGCCACCCCTGGAAGGTGTTTCCCCATGATGAAACTATCCTTCAATTGTCATGGGTTGGCGAACCTGGAAAAAAAATCATCCTTATGAATATTGATTGAACAGACCTCTCCAGAGGCCATACTCCTTCAAGAAATGCTAGGGGACAGTGTCTCAGTAACGAAATCTTTGGAAATGCTACTCTCGGGATGGTATTTTTCTATAGTGGATGCCAGAGGCCGCTTGGGGGGATTGGCAACAGGGTAGAAGAACAGGAGTTGTAAACTGAATAGTGTTTGGAGCCTGGCCTCGGGGATTGGCCTCACTATCTCATCTATGGGATTGGGATGCAAATTAACTTTATTAAACATCTATGGACCACACCAGGACCGCCAAACTTATTGGAACTCTTTAGCCAAAAGTGATTGGTTTAAGGCCAAGGATTTCCTCCTTGGTGGAGATCTAAATTTTTTTCTTGAAGCCTCGAAAGTATGGGGACCCCGTGCCACAGCAAATCCTCTAAATCAATTCTTTCTAAATATTTAGGACCAACAGGGACTCGTGGACTTAGAACCCCAAAAGTTATCTCCAACCTGGTCCAACAGGAGGGTTGGGTCTGATAGAGTAGTAAAACGTTTGGACCATTTTTTGCTAACCAAAAACCTACTTGAATCCACTGAGATGGTTTGGCAATGGTTTATGGTTGGATGTGAATCAGACCACCTTCCAATCCTAATTGAATTTCGGGTGAAAAACCGAAGGGTGGTGAACCCCTTCAAATTTTTTGAGGGTTGGTTGAACGACCCAACTTTTCTTGATTTGGTTTGAAGGATGTGGGTAAAGATACTGGAAGATACCCAGACTCCAGTGGAAGTACTCTTCATAGAGAATCTCAATCGACTCAAACAAGCCACCAAAGGGTGGGAAAGAGAGAAAAAACTAAAAGAGGATAAGGAAGTGCTCGATATCGAAGCAAAACTGATCGAACTCTTGGATGGCGATGGCCAAGGTTTCATCAATCAGGAAGCAAAAGAACAACTATATGGTCTAAAGACATGATGCAAGGTCATACTGGCAGAAAGAGAAGCGTAGTGGAGATTAAAGAGTCAAGCTTTGTGGTTAGTATGCGGCGATGAAAACACAAAAATTTTCAAGCATATGCTAGAGGCAGGAAAATGAATAACATCATTTGGGCTCCGAAGAATCATCGGGGGGAATGATCCGGATTATTTTTGGCACGAAATGAGAGCGGAGATATAATAAAGAAATGCACAGAGATATTACGTATATATAGTAATATAACAGAAATATATTAGAGATGAAACCATAAACACAGAGATACAGTAATACACGATTTTTATTAATGAAATAAATGTACAGAGACTGTAAAAATACAGAGTGAAAGACTCGCTAGAATGGTGGCAGCTTATCTCTGAGAAGAGATGTGACGGCTACTCGCATTCACAAGAAGATGATTACAATGAGGCTCTGAAGGCCCTTTTACAATAAACGGGAATGCCAAAAGTCATAGACATCCAAAAATCTAACCCTAGGAGATGAAGCACCAAAAGTCATGTGGGCCCCGTTTGGGTAAGTGAGTACATCAACTTCTTGGGGTCATAACTTTTGCATACGATCTCCATTTTAGGCGTGTGATAGCTCGTTGGAAAGGTATCGTCGAGGAGATTCATTTTGGGGGCTCAATCATTCCTTTGGCTATCATTGAGAACCTCAATCTAAAAAAACCTTCATTTAGGCCCTCAAAATGGCCCCGGAAGTTAAAACCTGCTAAAAATAGTAAATTGCCAAAATGGCCAGAAAACTGTTTTGAGCCATTTGGAAAAGGTGGGTGTCCACCGATATCCACCTGGATCAGGGAAGAAGTTATAAAACACATTTAACTTGCCAAACTCGGCACAACACACTTTAAGGAACATTTTACAACACAACAAGGGACGTCCACCGCGGAAATCATCATAGTAGCATGCTTATTCCCCCACTTCATTAAAGAAGATGAGGTCGAACCACTAACAACCTCGGTATTAGAAAAAGAACTGCTCGAAGTTTTACATTCTTTTCAAGGGGGAAATATCCCGGGTCCTGATGGTTGGCCGATAGAATTCTACTTGGGATGTATAGATATTCTAGGCACCGACCTATTGAAGGTGGTCGAAGAATATAGAAAAAGGGGACACATACACAATCTGATCAATGCTACCTTCATAGCCCTCATCCCAAAATCAGAAAATCCCTCCACTTTTGAAGATTTTTGGCCCATATCCTTGTGCAATTGCCTATACAAAATTATCTCCAAGGTAATCAATAGAAGGCTGAAGGCAATACTATCCAAACATATCTACTGTGAACAATTTGGTTTCCTTGAAGGAAGAAAAATACACAAAGCCATAGGAGTCGCATAGTAAGGACTCCACAGTATCAAACTAAAGAAGCAAAAAGCAGTCGTGGTAAAGATCGATTTATCCAAAGCATTTGACCGTGTAAACTGGCTATACATCAGAATGCTTCTGATACACTTGTGATTCGGGTTGGTATTTTTAAATTGGATAATGGTATGTTTAAGCTCGGTATCCTTCTCCATACTCCTCAACGACTCGACCACAAACTTATTTCTAGCAGAAAGAGGGCTACAGTAGGGTTGTCCACTCTCTCCCTTACTTTTCCTCCTAGTGACCGAAGGACTTAGCCAGTTCTTATCCGAGGAAAAATTGGGTGGAAGATTCGTTGGTAACAAAATCACAAATGGACTTACCATCACCCACTTGCTCTTTGTCGACGATATTTTAATCTTTTTTGATGGCTCGTCCCGGGATGCAGACACACTCTCATAGGACCTGATAGTTTTCAAAACAACCACTGACATGCAGATCAATGCTCAAAAATATAGTATCCTCTTCTCCCTGAAAACAGAAGAAAAAACATGGTATTACCTCGACCTTCTTCCTTTTCAAACTCTCAATTTGGAGGAGGGCCTCAAATACCTTGGGTTTCACCTAAAACCAAATGATTATAGAAAGACAGATTGGTTGTGGTTGCTTGCAAAACTAGAAAAAAGGTTGAAGACCTGGAGCAACAAATGGCTTTCAAGGGTCAGAATATTAGTCCTCATCAAGTCGGTACTGGAATCTATTCCTATCTACTGGATGTCTCTTTCGTGGATCCCAAAGTGCATACTGGAAAAGGAAAGAAAGTTATCTTTCTCTTATCTTTGGAGAGGGAAATCGGAGAACCGGGTACTACCTTGGGCACGTTGGGACAAAATAGCCAAACCAAAGGCCCTGGGAGGTTGGGGATTAAAAAGTATTTTCCTTTTCTCCAAAGCACTGGTGGCAAAATCAGTTTGGAGACTGATCACAACAAACATCCTTTGGACTACAGTTGTCCTACGAAAATATTTGGCTCCCCTTACCCTGACTGAATGGATCAGGAGCCCCTCCCTTCGAACAACTAGAATCTTTGTTATGTGGAAATCAGTACTGCAAGCCTTTGTAGTGATTGGCAACAGGTTAGCTTGGATGGTCGGCTCTGGACAATCACTAAGAATCGGCCAATACCCCTGGGTAGGATTCGAAAGGGAACATATACTACCAGCCGATCTCTACACAAAACTAGATCATGGGGGCGATTACTATTTGGCTCAAGTCGTGGAACCTCTCCATACCACTATGTGGCACCAAGGCTGGAAAGACGGCAGAACACTGGGTTTAAATGATATTGACTCGGTAAACTGGAATCTTTACCTCAGAGCACTTGGGAGAGACAACATTCGGCTGAGCGAAAGGGAGGGAGAACTCATTTGGGATGGAGACCCAGGAGGCTACTACACCCCAAAAGTTGGATATGCCATTTTAAAATCCGACCCTTTCCAACAAGAAGTGAAGTGGTGGTGGAAGAAACTTTGGAAACAAAAGTTCCCAACAAAAGAAAGTTATTAACCTAGTCAATCTTAGAAAACAAAGTGCCTATATGGGATGTACTCCAAAGAAGACAATTCCATGGGCCGAGCTGGTGCACACTTTGCAAACAACAGGGGGAAACAGTTGAACATCTCTTTTTACGATGTCCCTTCACCCTCTCGATATGGGAGGAAGCTTCCAAATTAAACTTGGCCATTGGTACATGGCGAGGATAATATTTTGAAGCAGCCTTAGCCGACTAGCTCTCCAACAGGACACCAAAAAAAACAAAATCCTTTCCCCTCATAACTACCTGGGGGTTATAGATACCCACCATGTGAAATCGAAATTTTCGTCGATTTCTCAATGGTCAAACCCCCGAAATGTCTACGGAGGTTTAGCGTAAGCTAGCTCTTCCCTCGTCTGTTCCCATAGGATCGCAGGTCATGGCCACAGGTCGAAAAAATAAGGTGTTCTTTCGCTCATCACAACCCAGCGCTCATCACGACTCAGTGTTACCAGAGCGTCGAGTCCTTTGACTCTGCAAACCCTGACACAGCGGAGCGCCGAACCCCAAAAGGGCTGGCAAGTACAAGTTTCCTGTTTGTATCTTGTCCTCGTGACCACGCGCTTAAACTGACAAAGCCCTTACCGGCCTTTCATGATTCGGGAAATCATGATGCAGGACTTCTTTCTTTTCCATTCAAATCCTCGAAAACCACGAAGTCTCCCAAGTTTCCCTCCAAGGGGAGATCAACGGTAGTAAGCCTCCCCTGATCCGACGGTATGGATGCTTTCATGGTTTCGATACTCAGGAGTTCGAAATGCAACGATTCCAAGACTCCTTGTCATTTAAATCTCTGAATTCCGGTATGGAAGTTCGTGTAAGAGATCGATGGCTCTTAAGAGTGTGGATCCAACAGTCCACAGGATTTCGGGACTTTTCCCAAATCTCTGACCTCTCACCACGTGTCTCCTCTAATGGATAGTCCCGATTATTTCGGCACTTCTCCTCTCCACTACAACGCGTATCGGGATTTCGGGCATCAGGATTTCGCGAATCGTGGGTGCAAGGTTTTCTAGCCCTCTGGTTTCTTGGATGTCGAAACGTCGAAGCGTCGACTGACAGCCACGTGTCCCTCTGATGGACGACATCAACCTTCAGCCAATATCAACGATCGTGATCTTTTCAAAATGATCAACGGTCACGATTAGATCTCGCCTTTCTCAAACGTATTCACACCTCACACTATTTCGGGGTTTTGGTGATCGGGATTTCACGACTCACGAAGACAAGGGTTCTTTTCCCTTTTATTTCTCGGGTGTCGAAACATCGAAGTGCTTACCACCGGCCACATGTGCTCTATAGATGGACGGTCCAGGTACTTCTAGGGACCATGGGGTCTACGATCCTGATTCCTTCATCTCTTGCAAGGGAAAAAGGGGTCGTGGCATTAATGCCTGTGTCTCTTTCTTAAATCTAACGGTCATTTCAGACCCTGGGATCCTCCGAAGGGATCATGTTCATGCATTGCTTGCAAATGCGGAGAGGGGTCCAGGAACTATCATCCACATATCCTCCCTCAGATGGACGGTCCTCGTTGTTTCACGATTTCACGACTTGCGACCCCCAGTGATGCAAATCCTTTGTCAACTTGAATCCCCGATATTTGAAATACCAATGGACTCTCAATCTCTGCCACGTGTCCTTCACAGATGGATGGTCTAGATCTATATTAGGATTTTCACCATGGAGTGTCCCGATCTCTTGTCATCGAGACTCCCGAAATCCCGAACTCCAAATCCTCGATACCGACTCCTCTCTCAGGACTTTCAGCCTTGTTCACGAGGGCTTAACCCTCATGCATTTCCTAGCAGATCCAATGACTATCGGGTTTTCTAGCTAAGATCCAATGGCTCAGACCTTTTCTACACCGTGCACTCTCCCACTTCTCTCTGGACGAGGAAAAACCAATGGTCTAGATACTTCCATAGGCCTTGGGGATCTACGGTCCCGATTTCCTCCCTACTCACGAAGATAAAAGAAAATGGGTAAGGCATGTAGTGCCCTTGTTTCTTCTGCCAATCTAACGGTCGTGAACGATCACAGATATTCCGACGGGATCTTGTCCGTCGATCGATACTTATCCCTACGCTGCTACTTCGAGATTTCAAGAGGATCACTCTTCCTCATACAAGGTTGCTAAGACTTCCGCATTCAGGTCCTTTTTCCAGGTTCTTGGTAAACTTTTCCAAGAGGGGTAACTCTATGGAGAGTTGTATTCTGGGGCATTCCTGGAGACAGATAAGGGGAAACAAATTCCCAACAATAGACTGGAAGTCTAACTTGGTTCAACTTTTGCATAATTAAATTTATCTATCAACATAAGCAATGCATGGTTTTTCTGTTACAAGCATACATCTACCCTTTCTTATCAAAACATTGCACAGACAGTCTTTATACTGTAATCATTCACAATTTCACAGTTTATGAGCATATATGTTAGCATATGAATTTCAAGGTGTAAGATGTAAAACACTTATCAACAATAACACCAGAAGTAAGTGCAACTGTTGAGATGGGTGCTCGTTTCCACCCAACTGTAGGCTCAATGATTCTGATAGGATTTACCACTAGCCACCCCCGAGTTGAGACCACGATGCTGCAAGACTGTGTCTCAGTTTTCCAGTGACCGACAACGAGGGTTACTCTCCCCCTTCTCTGCTATCACTCACTCTACATATCTCCAGAGTTCTCCTCCTCCCCTCGCCTCTGCCCCCAATCGCTTCTCCCTCACGCCTTATCCTCTTGCGAGGTTGTGTGTGGCACGATTTCCCTCGCACTGGTCAGGCCTGATGGCTCTACAGATGGGCGGTTCACCCCTCCCCATCCCTCATTAATTCCTGAGGAGCCATCTACCTACCATCTTGCGAGACATTTAATTCAGGGCCAGCGAGCCACTCTTGGTTCTCCAGGCCAGTGAAGTCCAAATACGGTATTGTTCTCGGTGGAAGTTAATGCCACCATTCTAGGTGCCTTCTACCACCTTTCTCCAGCCATCGTGGTCTCTTTTTCGGCATATCCCCTCTCAGTAGTCCTACAATATATATATATATATATATATATATATATATATATATATATTCATAATATTATTCACATTTTTTAGTTTGCCACAGTTCTTGGCCAGTCCAGTTATTTTTACAAACTGGGGGAAACATGGTGTTACAATTCCCTCCCCCTTAAAGGAACATTGTCCTCAATGTTCTTATCTATTAACATGAAATTCATGTATAGAAGTAAACAAAATCGGATATGTCTGTTTCATGGCATCCTCCATTTCCCATGTAGCCTCATCTAGGCCAAAATGTTTCCACTGCACCTTGACCTGTGCAATGGTTTGGTTCCGGAGTAGGGTTTCCTTTCTGTCCAGTATGCATTGGGGTTCTGGTAGAAATTCTCCCTCCGATTCCACCTGGATCATAGACCAATCAATTATATGGTTAGCATCATGTACATATTTCTTTAATAATGAAACATGGAAAACATTATGTGCTTTTACTATGGGAGGAAGTGCTAGCCTATAGGCTACATGTCCCACTCTATCTAGAACCTCAAAGGGTCCACAATATTGAGGTGCCAACTTGGCACAAGCTCCCATTTTTAGAGAACTCTTCCTATGCCTAACTCTAATATATACATGATCTCCCGCTTTGAACTCTCTTGGAGTTCTCTTTTGGTCGGCATAACTTTTCTGTCGGTTTTGAGCGACCTTCAGGTTTTTTTTTATCTGAGTCACCTGTTGTTCCATTTCTTTCAACATGTCGGGTTCAAAAGAAATCATGTTTATGGGATTACTCCAGCTGACTAGAGTATTACATGATCTACCATAGAGGACTTCGAAGGGACTCATCTTTAAGGATGCTTGGTAGTTGTTGTTGTAGGCGAATTCTACCAGTGGCAGGTAGTCTTCCCACTTCTTCGGTTGATTCATTACATGCATTCTTAGCATGTATTCAAGTACTTGGTTCACTCTTTCTGTCTATCCGTCGGTTTGAGGGTGATAGGCGGTGCTAAACAGCAATTTGGTCTCTAAACCAGCCATTAATGATTTCCAAAAGTTAGAGGTAAATTTCGTGTCTCTGTCAGACACGATCTCTTTTGGCATACCATGCAGTCTAAATATCTCCCTCATGAACACCTGGGTGATATTGATTTCTTTGCAGGTTGATCTGACAAGGATGAAATGAGTAGACTTGCTCAATTTATCCACCACTACCATAATGGCATCGTTCTATTTGGTTGAGGTTGGTAATCCGGTGATGAAATCCATGGAGATGGTTTCCCATTTCCATTCTGGGATTGGTAAAGGTTGCAATAATCCTGCTGGGTGTCGATGTTCTGCTTTAACCTGCTGGCACTCTATGCATTTGGCTAAATACTTGGCTATGTCTTTCTTCATTCTAGGCCAATAAAATTGTCTCCTAGTGGCAGTGATCATTTTCTGGTATCCTGGATGACCGGAATAGGGTCTTTTATGTAGTTCATCTAGTATGAACCTCTTCAAGTCGTCACAATTTGGAATATACATTCTATCTCTGTAAGTGAGCAGACCTCCTTTGGTCATCTGGTAGCCTTCATATTTTACTCCGGTGGGTTCTTGTTGTAGGTACATGGCCACGGTCTGGACGAAGGGATCTGTTTCTTGTGCATTTCTGATTCTTTCCTTGACTTTTGTTTCACAGGTGCTCATCGCTGCCAGGTGAATTGTTTTCATACTTCTGCTAAGGGCATCGACCACCCTATTTTCTTTTCCTTTAATGTGTTTGATTTTGAAAACAAACTCGCTAAGGAGGGCCATCCACCTATCTTGTCTAGCATTGATATTTGGTTGATCAAACAGGTATCGCAATCCACAGTGATCTGTCATAAGCACAAATTTTCTTCCCTGGAGGTAATGCCTCCACATTTTCAAGGCATGCACTATGGCAGCCAGTTCTAGATCATGGGTCACATAGTTGACTTCATGCTCGTTCAATTTTCGGGATTCATAGCAGATCACACTTCCTTCCTGCATAAGGACTCCTCCAAGCCCTTCCTTACAGGCATCTGTGCACACAAGGAATTCAGCTTTTGGATCAGCGATCGTTAGTATGGGTGCATGGGTCAGTAGATGTTTCAGGGTTTGAAATATTTCTTCACATTTCTGTGTCCACAGGAATTTTGTCCCCTTCTTCTGGAGGGCAGTGATTGGACAACCAATCTTGGAGAATACTTTTATAAATCTCCTATAGTATCTTTCTAATCCCATAAAGGATTTGATATCTGAAACATCCTTCGGGGTAGGCCATTCCATGATAGACCTGATTTTGTCAAGGTCTACCGCTACTCCTTCTTTGGAGAGAGCATGGCCTAAGTAATGTATTTCCTTCTGGAAGAATTCACATTTGCTGAATTTGGCATAGAGCTAATGTTCTCTTAGCACTTGCAGCACAAGTCTAAGATGCTCTTCATGATCTTCTCTATTCTTAGAGTAGATTAATATGTCATCAATGAAAACTAGCACAAATTTATCTAGAAATTTACTAAGTACATTGTTCATCAAGCACATAAAGGTGGCAGGGGCATTGGTTAACCCAAATGGCACTACCACAAACTCATAGTGACCATACTGTGTCCGGAAGGTAGTTTTATGGATGTCTTCATCCTTGATTCAAACTTGATGGTATCCTGACCTCAAGTCGATCTTTGAGAAAATAGACGTGCCTCCCAATTGATCGAATAGATCATCGATCCTAGGCAAAAGGTACTTGTTCTTTATGGTCACCTTATTGAGTTGTCTATAATCTATACACAGTCTAAGGGTGTCATCCTTCTTTTCACAAACAGGACTGGTGCTCCCCATGGAGACACGCTGGGTCGAATGTAGCCTTTATCCATTATTTCTTTTAATTGCAATTTGAGTTCCACTAACTTGGGTTTGTTCATCCGGTAGGGTGTCCTAGACACCGACACCACTCCTGGTGCAAGTTCTATCGAGAAGTCTATGTCCCTTCTCGGAGGTAGACCTGGTACCTCTTCTGGAAACACATCTTTGTATTCTCTCAGGATAGGATGATCGTTAGGGATTGGTTTATTACCTTTGATTTTTTTCAACACTTGTATTGCATATAGGGGACATCCCTTTTAGCAATACTTTCTCATTTGCAAGGCTGATATTTGTCTCACCGAGACAGGTTTTCGGATCCCTTGAAGGGTTATTCTTCTCCCTTCTTTACTTACACACCCTAAGGTTTTATGGTAAAAGTCCAGTCTAGCTTTATGGGTGGCTAGCCAATCCATACCGATCAACAGATCATATGATCCCAGGGGTAATATGTTAAGGTTTGCTTGGGTGGGGAATTTACCCAACATTAATTGGCAGGCTGGTATAACCTCTGCTATTTTCCTTTTGGTGCCAGTGGCTAACTATACCAACCATGGCTTGGTATGCTTTTGTGGCTGTAGTTTACACTTATCAACAGCTTTAGGAGCTATACAACTAAAATTTGAACCAGGGTCAATCAAAACAGACACTAGATGGTTGAAAATCATACCTTCTATTTCCACTATTGAAGCTTGATGGTCAGCTTGGTTATTATCCAGGGCTGCATAAATTTGTGGCACACTCCTGGCCACATCATTGACGGTAGTAGTTTCCTGGATGTTATAAATCCTCTGACTATTCTGTTGTCAGTGTGGACAGTCTCTCAGGAGATGTTCCTCTCTGCAACCCCAACATTTCAGAGGTTCTCTCTTGGTGTTATCCACCTTCACTGGTATAGGTCCAGAAGTTTTATTTCTACTCGATGAGGAAAATTTCTGTTGGTGTACACTCCGGGCTGGAAAGTTCATTCTTGGGTTCTTCTTGTAGTTCTTAAATCCTGGGGATTTGATCCCCTTTTTCTGAAATCTTGAACTATTCTTCGGTTTCCATCCTTCATGAGGTTCTGCTCGATGCCCGAACTATTCATGAAAATAGGTTGCCTTTCGAATGGTGCCTTCTAGGGTCTTTGGCTCATCAAATTCAATTCTGTTCCGATATTCCTTGGGTAGCCCACTGATGAAGCATTGCACCTTTGCATTTTCTACTTTTATGTAAGGTACATACCTCAACAAGTCGAGGAATCTGTTAACATATTCTTCTATAGTAAGTTGTCCCAGTTTGAGTTCATAAAACTATTTAGTCTTTTTGTCGAAATATTTTTCTGACAGATACTTCTTCCGGAAGTACTTCTCAAATAGTTTCCAAGAAAGGTCCTCTTCGCGAACCCCTTTCACATTCTTAAGGTCTTCCCACCAAATGGAAGCTTTTCTGTTCAAGTTGAAGGTGGCCACTCGGGCCTTCATATTTTCTGAAAAATCATGGACTCTGAAATATTTTTTTAGTCCAAGCAGCCAAGCATCTGCTTCCTCTCCCTTCCTTATTTCACCATCGAAGGAGGGTGGTTTGGCATTTCTGAATTCTTTGAATTTTCAACCTTTGGAAGACTTTTGCTTCTTCTGTTTTCTTCAGGGATAGGAACTGGTTCTACTATCGCCAACTTCCTTCTCAGAGGAATCATCCGACACTTGTCGTTTACCTCTGGGGTGGACCTTTTTCGAGGTTCTCCTCTCAGTGTGGCCACTGATATGACCATGTTTCTGAGTTTCAGGTTCATGCTACATTTGTTTTTGTAGATCGGATAAACTCTGTAATAAAACTGCATTAATTTATGTTTGTTTTTCTTGTTCTTTCATCATCCTTTCATTGTCAATTTTGAAGCTTTGTAATTCGACCATGAGACTCATCACAGTCTCGTCTAGATCTGGAGGGGTCCCTACTGCCCTTCTTTCTTCAGACTCTTCATCTCTATTGTGGGAGCCCTCTCCCACTTCATGGTGAGTCACCATACTATGTGTTGATAACTTCCCGCGGTTGATCTTTCGCTTGTGTGCAAAGACAAACGTTGGTTGTTAGTCAATAATTAGTTACATTTTCATAACCCATGCAAAATTCATATTTCTTTCACATGCATACACAGTCAGGTTTTCATTTCGGACTTTGACCTTTTTGAATTAAGAGGGTTAAGATAGAGGATTACTCTTTTTAAGAGTGTTCTGAACAGAGCTTTTGCGTAACTTGTTCATGATCCCAAGCAGGTCGAGTGTTGTAACCATGCTCTGATACCAATTTGTCACATGCCCACCATGTGAAATCAAAATTTTCATCGATTTCTCAATGGTCAGACCCCCGAAATGTCTATGGAGGTCTAGCGTAAGCTATCTCTTCCCTCGTCTGTTCCCACAAGATCGCGGGTCATGGCCACAGGTCGACCAAATAAGGTTCTCTTTCACTCATCACGACTCAGTGCTCATCGCGACTCAGCGTTACCAGAGCGTTGAGTCCTTCGACTCTTCAAACCCCAACACAATGGAGCGTTGAACCCCGAAAGGGCTGGCGAGTACAAGTTTCCTGTTTGGATCTTGTCCTCGTGACCATGCGTTTAAACTGACAAAGCCCTTACCGGCCTTTCGTGATTCAGGAAATCACGATGCAGGACTTCTTCCTTTCCCATTCAAATCCCCGAAAACCACAAAGTCTCCCAAGTTTCCCTCCAAGGGGAGATCGATGGCGGTAAGCCTCCCCTGATACGACGGTATGGATGCTTTCAAGGTTTCGGTACCAGGGATGATTTTAAGGATGGAAATTTATTTTAAAATGTAGAAACCTTGGCGAATCTTACTAATCCTTCATATGCCAACTATAAATGTTTGGCGATATTTTTGTAAAAATATTCAAATTTCTAAGGATTTTATATAGTT
>ML805346.1:0-20898 GCA_009831015.1 Picea engelmannii
TGTAGTATCTCTCGTGAATCCTGGAGAAAGATAGAGAAAATACAAAAGAATTTTATCACCTATAATCTCAAAATTAAAGGAAATACGCCCTATCCCATCCTCTTCTTAGAAACAAGTCTCTCCCCCATTGAGAGCATGGCTATGACTAGATACCTAATGTATAAGAACAAGTTAAACAACATGGAAGACAAGAGGCTACCTAAAATTGCTTAAAAGTCAAGTCATAACCACCATCGACTCAAGCGAGGATGGCATAAAGACGCCCGATCTTGGCTAAACTATCGGGGAATCATGGAAGAAACCATTTTGCAGAATAAAGATACTATTAAAAAAAATGTGAAATCAAAATTTAAGGAGAAAATGTGGTGTGATAAAGAGTTAGAGGAAAAAAGAAAATTAAGGTATTATAAAGATGCAATCAACCATAATCTAGAAGATCAAAATTATCTATTTGTTTTGCCAAGTGTAAAGAAAAAAATAAGCATTGATAAGATAAGAACAAATTCTCACGAGCTCCACAGTGAAACTGGGCATTGGTCAATTCCTAAAACGCCATGGGATGAAAGAGTGTGTCACCTTTGTGACACTAAGAAGGTTGAAGATGAAAAGCACTTTCTCTTAGATTTTCCAGCCTATACCCATATTAGATCTCATTTTCAAAATATTTATCACACTACCAACCTTCATAACCTCTTAACTCAACAAAAGTACGGTGATCTTGGAAAGCTTCTCTTAATGCTTTTCGAGCACAAAAACAAAATTCTAAAGAATCACAAGTAATGACTTACCCTCTTAAAGTAAACCAATTCGATCTTAGTGGATGTTAATCATCATCTTCATCAAATAAAAATATTATAAAAAATGTGAAATATATAATTTTTATTTTTATTTTATATAATGAAATAATGATTATTATAATTTAATAAGATATTCTTAATATAAAATAATTAGTTTCACTAAATAACAAAAAAATATTTTATATAGACATTAAATTATAATGTGTCTATAATATGCTCTTGTGTTATTTAGTTAAACTAATACTAATAATATTTTATTAAATTATAATTATTTTATATTAATAATATCTTATTAAATTATATAATAGTTAAATGTTATATTTTTTTAATATCTAAATCAATTTAAGAAGATGAATTTCACAACATTGATGGATGAAATGCTACTTGTATTTTCATGATTTGTTTTGATTGATGGATAACATGTTACTTGTCTTTTCATGATTTGTTTTGATAAAGTATGTTATTTTGACAAAGTATAAGTAAAGGGCATGGAACATACATTTTAAAATGTAAAATTTAATGGAATTTTTGCTACTTTGAGTTTTTAAGTATTCCATTAATGATAAGTAAAGTGATGACATCTTTTTTAAATTATATTTATTGATGATGATTAAAGTGTTTATGGAAATATGTGGGTGGATAATCTTTTACAAAGTATTGAATACAATAATTGTGTAATGTTATTTGTTTAATTTATTTTTCAACTTTAATTAATCTATAAAAGATTGGGTATTGTTTTTGGTACAATAAGGTACACTATCTTATATTCATAAGTGGTAGTTGTGTTATATATTTTATTTTAATCACTTTTCATTAATAATAATAATAATAATAATTTTTGAGTGACTTAGTATTTTTAGTATTTGGTAGAGTATATATTTTTATATTTCATACTTAAGATAATTGCATAACTTACAATTATCTATTTTAATCCAATCACTTTTTATTAATAATGATAATAATTTAATTTAAAGTCACATTCTACTCAAACCTATGTTTTTAAATATTACATCCACTTAAATTATACATCTTGGTAAAGTATGATTGAGAATTGACCTTACTATAACATTTATTATATATATAAATCACTTTATTAAATTTAGACTTAATTTAGACTTATAATACCAAGTCATTAATATTTGAAGAGAGAATATAAATGTTGTAAAAGTGAAGATGCTCACTCCTTAAACAATAGTGAGAATTATAATACTAGTGAAGCTACAGTTATTATCTTCACCTCATATGTAATTTATTTTTTTTAAATCTTCAACATCAACATACCTTCATTGATACGATCTATTCCATATTCCAACCCAATGATAAAATTTCTAACCATCTACCCAAATTTCAAAAATAATTACAATATTATAAATAACATATATTTTAATTTTAATTAATCACCATCCCTAGAGGCCTTTCTTAATATTTTTTTGATTATCACATCTTTCATTTTCAAAAGTATAATTCATCTAAATCCACTTTAAAAAACAATATTGGCATTTCCTCTCCTAAAAATTTAATTACTATTTTATTTTATCGAAAGTAAAATTGATATCACTTTCGAATAAATCAATCCAACTCATAATATTAAGTCTTTCTTACTACTTTAGGTTATCACATCTTTCATTTTCAAAAGTATAATTCGTCGTCATTTCTTCTCCTAAACAATTTAATTACCATCTTATTTTATTGAAAGTAAAATTGATATCACTTTCGATTAAATCAATCCAACTCATAATATTAAAAATATATTCTTTCTTTATGATTTATTTAAAAATAAACATCATCTTCTTTAATTATTTCATAAATTATGAAAATAAACCTATAACTCGTAAGCAAATTCTTAACCATTTCATTTGTAAAGAAATGTAACCAATAAAAAGTTTATTTGCAAACAATAACAAAATAAAAGAACATAAATGAATACCTTGAAAGTCCGATAACACAAACGTGCAAAACTGAACATGTGTTCAAATACGTTATGGGCATTTCTAAACGCATATATACCTCTCCATGGTTTATATTTATTTATAAAATGTTACAATCTTCTTTGCATTATTCTCTCCAACAACTTTCTAACATCTACTTGTAGGTTACACCAGAGGTCATCCTTAATACTCACGTCAACTCTTCTCAAGCTCTCTTCTCAATGCATCAAACAAGATAAAAATGAAGGCTTTATTAAGAATTATAGAAAAAATATTATCGATAACCTCCAAAATACAAACTCCATTACTTAATGACTGGGCTTAGACACAATTACCAACACCTAAAAAAAAAGGAACTTAAATTGGCATAATGCTAAACCATAGAACAACATAACAACCGAACAACATAACAACCCATACAACATTATAACTAGGGACTAACTTGCAATTAGATGCCCTGGTAAAGTGGTTCATGCTTTGCACCAATTTCTTATACATGTCTTCCCAACAAGATGGTCTAATGGCTATCCTTGATGACTCATCGTGTAGTTTGGCGGTTCTCAACAACCAAAGGCCACCCATCTTGATGAAAGGAGACACACTTACCATGATTTTCACCAAGCAAACAAAGAGATGGGAAATAGTGGGTGCATGCCCTAGGTCGTGTTGAACATCAAGCAAGAGGAAGAGATCAATTACTAGTTGTAGCCCTCCCTCCAAGATAATGCCACACACGATAGATTCTTGCAGTGATGCCAACAAATGAAGGGTGAAGGTTGCATCCCTTCGTAGATTCGAGGACTCGAGCATCGGAACTAGAGGTCTCATGGTACCTACCTCCATGAACAACAATCTTGAATTTGGCTTCCCAACTAGAAAAGTGTACACCAAGTTTGTTGCCAGTGATCGACATTTGGTGTTGCAACTGTCTAGCAAACCCAATCGTATTTTGTTCAATATAGAGAGGTCTAGTAGGCGAGGAGCATTAGAAATTGAGAAAATTCCTTGGATGGTAGACACAATGCCCCTCTAGACCTTGACATGGTTGGAAGAAAACATAACTGTGAGTTGTCAAATAAGGAAAAAAATAGACAACGAAGAAAATAGAGATGGATATGCTCACACACAAGAAAGAAGGGCGGAAAGCGTCCACTCTGATATCATGTAGAAATACGGGCCTAACCTAGATCGTACATGAGCCTAAACTTCATAGAACAAAACAACAATAGAAAGAATATATCTCTATATCTATTATATGTTATATTATAATACAAGAAGATGCTTGTTGTATATAACATTGGAAGAGACCCATTGTTAGCAAAAGATAATTGTTTGGGAAGTTAGGAATGCCTACGTAAGCTTACAACTAACAATAGTTGGTTGTACACTAAAAAACACTAACATAAGTCTATACCTGAGTGATAATATGACAACATATGATGATGGTTTCCTTTGAACAATAATGCAAGGAAATGATAGTGCAATTAATATAACTTCAAAATCTCTCACATTATGCTACTAAGTATAAGAATAATTTAACAACAAATTTGGGAGGGTCATGGTATTGTTATAGAAACAATAAGAAAATATGTCATAATTGAGTATAATAAATTCATTTTCTCATATATTTTTAATATTCAAGTTGTCATATGTAGCTATAGCTAATAGCTCCAAGGGTTAGTTCAATCGGTTGAAGCATCCACCTAAGGCATGTTGTTGATGGATAGACCTTATGTCATTGGTTCAAATCTTGTTGAGTCTCGCGAGGTTACCAATTGCTATTGTGACTCACAGATTGAATTATCCTACATTCTGGGATGTCATGAGATTTTCCTTGGAAAAAATGTATACATCACTAAGGGGACTTGTGCTATTGTTTATGACAAATGGAGATACTTTTGTAATAAGGTTGAATATAGGTATATTTTTCAAATGTTTGATATTGTGGATTCATATTAACTTTTTCTAGGACGCTCATACCATATTGAATAAGTTATGTTTGTAGACAATGCTAATGTATTGTATGTGGATTAATTTAATTTTTCCCTTTACTTACTAAAACAAAATAAACACATGAAGTACCAAAGATGTGTGATATGTGATTTTATTATAAATACAATAATTTGGTTGAATGTGGTATATCCCTTATATTGGATATATAATGTAGGTGTGCTATGTACTTTGCTTAACCACTTTATATTACTATAAAATCTTATTAGACTATAATGGTCGTTTAATCTTAATGTGACTTTTATTACAGTTGTGTTTGACAAAAAATGGTATTTTTACATAGGTCAAACACCTTAAAAAACCACTTACACAAACATATCAAAGACTAGTACACCAATGTATTAAGTGCTTAAAACCCTCAAAGAGGGAAACAGTGCACGGCCCCAATCGACATGGCCACTTGAGGCAATATATTAATGCAAAAGGAAACAAATCTACATAAGGGGTTCTCATAGTTGATCATCAACAAATGACCCTCAATGCTCTCTTAAACACTAGATATTGATTTATTACATTTCTATTGTTATATTAGTGTTGTCCTTATTGGTTGGCTAGACCCTTTGATTGTAATTGCATGATTTGTCTCCTATATATACCAAGGAGATCTAGTTTTAGTGATCATCTCATCTTGTACATTTGTTATATTGTAAAATGAAGTTTCCTCTTGAAGAGAATACTCATTCTGATCCGGATTATTTTCAACACAAACTGAGAGTGGAGATATAATAAAGAAATGTACAGAGGTATCTCGGATATCCAATAATATAACATAAATGTATCAGAGATGCAATCATAAAAACAGAGATACAATAATACACAATTTCTATTAATGAGCGAAAACGTACAAAGACTGCAAAAATACAGAGTGAAAGACTTGCTAGAAAGGTGGCAACTTATCTCCGAGAAGAGATGTGACAACTACTCGCATTCGCAAGAAGATGATTGTTACAATGAGGCTCCAAAGGCCTTTTTAACATAAGTAAAATCCA
The DNA here is from genome assembly GCA_009831015.1 of Picea engelmannii. Lineage (NCBI taxonomy): Eukaryota > Viridiplantae > Streptophyta > Pinopsida > Pinales > Pinaceae > Picea > Picea engelmannii. The sequence continues at coordinate 5,725 of ML805346.1, forward strand.
AAACCCTAACCCCAGAAGATGAAAAACCAAAAGGTTTGCAGGCCCTAATGGGGGTAGTTGATACGTCAACTTCTCAGGGCCGTAAATTTTGCATACGATCTCCATTTGGGGCCCTTGATACACCGTTGGAAAGGTCTAACCAAGAAGAATGATTTTCGACTAGCCCAAGCTAGTCCCTAAGATAGTTTCTTGGGCCCAAAATCCCCAAAAAATGTCATTTAGGGCCTCAAAACGACCCCGAAAGTTTGGAACCCGAAAAACTGTCGAAAAACTGTCAAGGTGGAAAACTGTTTTTTGAGCCAGTGGAATAGGTGAGTGGTCATCGATATACACCTGGATCGATCATCCCTCCTTAGGAATAAATGGTCTCCATTGCATTGAGTTCCCAGGGGAGAGGGGGAAGCGTTTGCTGAATCTGAATCTTGGTGAGTTGCTTGCCTTGCTGGAGAAGTTGCGCTGCTTAGCTTGCTGAAGGATGTCACGAACCTATGGTTGGAAGGGTTGGACCTTTTTAACTAGTCAGGATACATGAGATGACTATGTGGAGAAGGAATCCTTGTGTTTTTCTTCAATCTTGTCGACTTGCTTCTACTGGATAAAAGGTGCTTAGACTGAGGTTGTAGTGGTTTCAGTGTCCTTCTATTCACCTTTTGAACAGATTGTGAAGAAGCTGAATTTTTTAGTATGAGATACTACCTTGTGACACTGTTTAGGTGAGACAATAGTTGGAACTACCTCTAGTATTCTATAGAGATGACCCCCCAGAGTAATAATGACACTATAGGGTCGAGACTCATAAACAACATGGCGCTTCCACATATATATATGGCCCAAGAGAACATAAGAGACATCGAGCAGGGAAACATCACATAATACCCCATCCTTGAATGGCTAGATGTTGTATGAAAATCAACATTGTTGGCTGACATGAAGATCTCGTCCCTGGCGAAGCCACTCAATGTGGTATGGCTGCGGGTGTGGTGTTGTCGACAATCCCAACTGTTGGACGACCTCTGTTGAGTTGATATTTTTCTGGATTTCGCTATCAACTATAAAATGTAGCAGGGTCCCCTTCACCCACATCTGTGAATGAAAAAGGCACTCCCCCTCTTCAAGATCTGTTGGTTCTTCTGATTGAATTGTTGTAGTCGCGACAATAGCAATGGGATTTGCGTCGATGATTTGTCTTCTATCAATATTTTATGAATCAGATTTTGAATCAAGGTTCGACTCCTTATCTTTGATATTGGCCACCAATAAATGTTTTGAGCGACATTCATCAGTGTTGTGCCAGGGGATTTTGTGGAAATCACACCATTTTCCAGTGTCCTTCGTCGTCTTTCTGTTAACCTTCTTTTCCTGTGGCTTGGAATCGTTTTTTGAAGGTTGGTTGTTAGGGATGTCTTTACCATACTTTGGTTGTTGCATATTTACAGACCTGAACTCATGCTTGTTCTAGTGCTTAAATTTCTACTCGATTTTAACAACATATTGATAAGCAACATTGAGTGATGAGATGTCCAAAAAATCCATTTCAGTTTGGATGTATCTGTGTAGAAACCCACGATATTTCAAAACCAAATGTCGCTCAGATTATTTGATACCTAGCTTGGTGCACAAGGTATGAACGATATTTATGAAATATGATACTGCTTGTCCCCTCTCTTGACGCAGCGTGGTCCATATCATGTACTGGTCTTCATAGTTTCCAACAGGGTAATATTGTTCCTTGACCACATCCACAAAAAAATCTCAAGTGTACTCGACCCCATATATTCCAGATTCCTCTGTGGAACTTTTCTCCAAGTAAGTTTCCAACTAATGTTTGACAGGGGGAGAGCCTTAAGGAGTGCGAAGGTGATCTTTTCCCTGTCGGAAAAATTGTGAACAAAGAAATAACCTTCTAGCATATTTAACCATTTGTCTAGGGAATATGCATCTATATGTCCTTCAAATACATGAGTATCAAAATTAACTTGTACCTTGAAAGGTGAGGAGCCTCCAAAGTGGTCACTTGATGAAGATGCCCCTATTGTTATCAGCAGGCGTTGAATGATGTGGGAAAAATTCTCCATCATTTCGTCCCTCTGTCGCGTGAGAGCTTACTCAAGCAAGAGATTATTATAATCTTCTTCTCCGTCGTTTTTATTTTCTTCCGCCATGGAGGGTTTCTTGGGTGTGCGAGAGTGATTTTCCTCAAGAGAGACAAGCTCGAGACCCAACTTGCTATACTCGGACCTCATCGGGGACATGCACTGAAAAACAATCAAGAGAAACCTGCTCTTATACCACTGATCCAGATTATTTTTGGCATGAATTGAGAGTGGAGATATAATAAAGAAATGTACAAAGATATCTCGGATATCCAATAATATAACATAAATGTTTTCCTTTTTTGACTTTATAATCTAACCATTCTCTTCATGGCAATATACGATTTAAAAAAAAAACTTTGAACCCAAATTTTGTAGGGTTAAAGCCTATGATGTTAAACAATAAGCATAAGATATATTAAGAAATTTCTTCTTACCAAGTAGCACATTTATTGGTTAGGATGTAGATATCTGGGTCTAAACAGGATTGTAAATAAGCTTAGATTTCAGAGAACAAAACAACAATAGAAAGAATAGATTTGTATATCTTAATACAAGAGGATGTTCACTATATATAACAATGGAAGAGCCCTAGTGTTAGCAAAATATAATTGTTTGGGTGGTTAGGGATGCCTACAAAAGCTTACAACTAACAATAGTTGGTTGTACACTAACATCCTTCCTTAAGCAAAACATACATAGTAAGCAAAGAAGACAAAAATGGGTCCCAACAACTAGGTCATGATAGGTACCGATGTACAAGTAAGGAATCAATGTATGGGCCTAACCCAGATCGTAAATGATCCTAAACTTCATAGAACTAAAAAACAATGAAATAATATATCTCTATATCTATTATATGTTATATTATAATACAAGAAGATGCTTGCTATATATAACAATGGAAGAGACCCATTTTTAGCAAAAGATAATTATTTGGGAAGTTAAGAATGCCTATGTAAGCTTACAACTAACAATAGTTGGTTGTACACTAAAAAACACTAACATAAGTCTATACCCGAGTGATAATATGACAATATATGATGATGGTTTCCTTTGATAAATAATGCAAGGGAATGATAGTGCAATTAATATAACTTCAAAATCTCTCACATTATGCTACTAAGTATAAGAATAATTTAATAACAAATTTGGGAGGGTTATGGTATTGTTATAGAAACAATAAGCAAATATGTCATAATTGAGTATAATAAGTTCATTTTCTCATATATTTTTAATATTCAAGTTGTCATATATAGCTATAGCTAATATCTCCAAGGGTTAGTTCAATCGGTTGACGCATCCACCTAAGGCATGTTGTCGATGGATAGGCCTTATGTCATTGGTTCAAATCTTATTGAGTCTCGCGAGGTTACCAATTGCTATTGTGGCTCATAGATTGAATTATCCTACATTCTGATATTCTAGAGAATAGGGGGGATCTCATGAGTTTTTCCTTGGAAAAAAATGTATACATCACTAAGGGGACTTGTGCTATTGTTTATGACAAATGGAGATACTTTTGTAATAAGGTTGAATATAGGTATATTTTTCAAATGTTTGATATTGTGGATTCATATTAACTTTGTCTAGGACGCTCATACCATATTGAATAAGTTATGTTTGCAGACAGTGCTAATGCATTCTATGTGGATTAATTTAATTTTTCCCTTTACTTACTAAAACAAAATAAACACATGAAGTACCAAAGATGTGCGATATGTGATTTTATTATAAATGCAATAATTTGGTTGAATGTGGTATATCCCTTATATTGGATATATAATGTAGGTGTGCTATGTACTTTGCTTAACCACTTTATATTACTATAAAATCTTACTAGACTATAATGGTTGTTTAATCTTAATGTGACTTTTATTACAGATGTGTTCGACAAAAAATGGTATTTTTACATAGGTCTAACACCTTAAAAAAATGCTTACACAAACATATCAAAGATTAGTACACCAATGTATTAAGTGGTTAAAACCCTCAAAGAGGGAAACAATACACTACCCCAACCAACATGGCCACTTGAGGCAATATATTTATGCAAAAGGAAAAAAATCTACATAAGGGTTTCTCATAGTTGATCATCAACAAATGACCCTCAATGCTCTCTTTAACACTAGATATTGATTTATTACATTTCTATTGTTATATTAGTGTTGTCCTTATTGGTTGGCTAGACCCTTTGATTGTAATTGCATGATTTGTCTCCTATATATACCAAGGAGATCTATTTTTAGTGATCATTTCATCTTGTACATTTGTTATATTGTAAAAGGAAGTTTCCTCTTGAAGAGAATACTCATTCTGATCCAGATTATTTTTAGCACGAACTGAGAGTGGAGATATAATAAAGAAATGTACAGAGGCATCTCGGATATCCAATAATATAACAGAAATGTATCAGGGATGCAACCATAAAAACAGAGATATAATAATACACAATTTCTATTAATGAGCGAAAACATACAAAGACTGCAAAAATACAGAGTGAAAGACTCGCTAGAATGGTGGCAACTTATCTCGGAGAAGAGATGTGATAGCTACTCGCATTCACAAGAAGATGATTGTTACAATGAGGCTCCAAAGGCCTTTTTAACATAAGTAAAATCCAAAACCCTAACCCCAAAAGATGAAAAACCAAAAGGTTTGCATGCCCTAATGGGGGTAGTTGATACGTCAATTTCTTGGGGATGCAACGTTTGCATACGATCTCCATTTGGGGCACTTGATACACCCTTGTAAAGGTATAACCAAGAAGAACGATTTTCGACTAGCCCATGCTAGTTCCTAAAATAGTTTCTTGGGACCAAAATCCCCAAAAAACGTCGTTTAGGGCCTCAAAACTGCCCCAGAAGTTTCGAACCCAAAAAACCGTCGAAAATCTATCAAGGTGGAAAATTGTTTTTAGAGCCAGTGGAATAGGTGGGTGGTCATCGATATCCACTTGGATCAATCCTCCCTCCTTAGGAAGAAATGGTATCCATTGTGTTGAGTTCCCGGGGTAGAGGGGGAAGCGTTTGCTGAATCTAAATCTTGGTGAGTTGCTTGCCTTCTTGGAGAAGTTGCGCTGCTTAGCTTGTTGAGGGCTGTCAAGAACCTATGGTTGGAAGGGTTGGACCTTTTTAACCAGTCAGGATACATGAGATGACTATGTGCATAAGCAATCCTTGCATTTTTCTTCAATCTTGTCAACCTGCTTCTGCTGGACAGAAGGTGCTTAGACTGAGGCTGCAGTGGTTTCAATGTCCTTCTGTTCACCTTTTGAAAAGATTTTGAAGAAGCTGAATTTTTTAGTATGAGATACTACCTTGTGACACTGTTTAGGTGGGACAATAGTTGGAACTACCTCTAGTATTATGTAGAGATGACCCCCCAGAGTAAGAATGACACTACAGGGTCGAGACTCATAAACAACATGGCGCTTCCACATATTTGGCTGGCCCAAGAGAACATAACATACATTGAGCAGGGAAACATCACATAATGCCTCATCCTTGAATGGCTGGATGTTGTATGGCAATCAACATTGTTGGCTTACATGGAGATCTCGTCCCTGGCGAAGCCACTCGATATGGTATGGTTGCGGGTGTGGTGTTGTCGACGATCCCCACTGTTGGACAACCTCTGCTGAGATGAGATTCTTCTGGATTTCACTATCAATGATAAAATGCAATAGGGTCCCTTTCACCCACATTTTGAATGAAAAATGTACTCCCCCTCTTCAAGATCTATTGGTTCTTCTGATTGAATTGTTGCAGTCGCGACAATAACAGTGGGATTTGCGTCGATGATATGTCTTCTATCAATATTTTCTGAATCAGATTATGAATCAAGGTTCGACTCCTTGTCTTTTATATTCTCCACCAATGACTGTTTTGAGCGACATTCATTAGTGTTGTGCTAGGGGATTTTGTTGAATCACACCATTTTCGAGTGTCCTTCTTTGTCTTTCCGTTACCCTTCTTTTCCTGTGGCTTGGACTGGTGTTTTGAAGGTTGGTTGTTAGGGCCATCTTTACCATACTTTGGTTGTTGCAGATTTACAAACTCGAATTCCTGCATGTTCTAGTGCTTAAATTTTTGCTTGATTTAACAACATATTGATAAGCAACACCGAGTTATGAGATGTCCAGAAAATCCATTTCAGTTTGGATGTATCTGTGTAGAACCCCACGATATTTTAGAACCAAATGTCTCTCAAAGTATTTGATACCCATCTTGGTGCACAACGTATGAAAGATATTGGTGAACTCTGATACTGCTTGTCCCCTCTGTTGACGCAACGTGGTCCATCTCATGTACTGGTCTTCATAGTTTCCAACAGGGTAATATTGTTCCTTGACCGCATCCACAAAAAAATCTCAAGTATGCTCGACCCCATATATTCCAAATTCCTCTATGGAAATTTGCTCCCAGTAAGTTTCCCGCCAATGTTTGACATGGGGGAGAGCCTTAAGGAGTGCGAAGGTGATCTTTTCCCTATCGAAAAAATTGCGAACAAAGAAATAACCTTCTAGCATATTTAACCATTTGTCTAGGGAATCCACATCTATATGTCCTTCAAATATAGGAGTATCAAAATTAACTTGTACCTTGAAAGACAAGGTTCCTCCAAAGTGGCCACTTGATGAAGACACGCCTATTTTTATCGACCGACGTTGAAGGATGTGGGAAAAAGTCTCCATCATTTCGTCCCTCTGTCGCGTGAGAGCTTGCTCAAGCAATAGATTAATATAATATTCTTCTTTGTCATTTTGATTTTCTTCCGCCATGGAGGGTTTCTTGGGCATGCGAGAGTGATTTTCCTCAAGAGAGACAAGCTAGAGACCAAACTTGCTATACTCGGACTTTGTCGGGGACATGCACTAAAAAACGATCAAGAGCAGCCTGCTCTGATACCACTAATCCAGTTTATTTTCGACATGAACCGAGAGTGGAGATATAATAAAGAAATGTACAGAGATATCTCGAATATCCAATAATATAACAGAAATGTATCAGAGATGCAACCATAAATGCGTGGATACATTAATACACAATTTTTATTAATGAGCGAAAATGTACAAGAACTGTAAAAATACAGAGTGAAAGAGTCACTAGAATGATGGCAGCTTATCTCTGAGAAGAGATGTTACAGATACTCACATTCGAAAGAATATTATTGTTACAATGAGGCTCCTAAGGCATTTTTAACATAATTAAATCCAAAACCCTAACCCCAAAAGATGAAAATCCAAAAGGTTTGCGGGCCCCGATGGGGGTAGTTGATACATCAACTTCCCGGGGGCGTAACTATTACGTACGATATCTGTTTGGGGCGCTCGGTACATTGTTGGAAAGGTCTAACCAAGAAGAATGATTTTAGACTTGCCCAAGTTAGTACCTAAAATAGTCTCTTGGGCCCCAAATCCCCAAAAAACGTCATTTAGGGCCTCAAAATGGCCCCAGAAGTTTGGAACCCAAAAATCTGTCAAAAAATTGCCAAGGTGTAAAATTGTTTTTCGAGCCAGTGGAATAGGTGGGTGGCCATCGATATACACCTGGATCACATTCATTCTTCACTCACATTCTCAAGCTGTGGAGTTACTTCTCTTTCTGTTTTTATGCTATTTGGGTGTTTTGGTGCATAACATTTGGTTTCAAAGCATACAATCATTGGGTTTGGCTCATTCAAATGAATCATATTGGTATTTTTGCTATAATTGCTTTTTGGACAGTTTCAGATAGTGATTTTTTTGGTAGCCTGAGGAGACACATAAAATTACCTTTGGTAAATGTTTCAAGTTTTGGTTCTTTGGATATATAGTCTGTGGAAATTAGGATTTTTTACTAGTCCTGAAATTAGTATTAAACAAGTCATCTTGGAATTTTTGCGATAATATTTTTTCTAAGATGTTTCAAATAGTGAATTTTTTTGGAGAATGAGGAGAGATGGTGAAGTAACTATGGAAAAAATTTCATGTTCTATCTCGCTATACTTTCATAAATATAGGCTGTGGAAATTAGGGTTTTTGACTAGTCTTGAAACTAGTTTCAAACAAGTGTTCTTGGTAAAAATGTCATATCTAAATCTATAAAAGTTCAAATGAGTGCCAATAGTGCCACCGGAAAGAAGAGAGATCATGGTATTCTAAGTCAAAATTTCAGAAGTAGATCATAAAAATTGGACATGTGGAAGGTTGTACAAGTTCACTATTTTGAAAGGGACACAAAAAACAAGTTTTGGGAAAATTACCATAACTTTCTTTCGTCAAATTGGAATTTGGTTGGCATTGCAAAGAAGACATATAGACTACTATGAATCAAAATTTTATATTCAGAGGGGCCAAATTTTAAGAAATACTTCAAGAGAAAGATCATCCATAAGACAATCTACAAACCAAGGTTTTAAAGGGTATGTTAACTTGGAATTAACATAACTTTTAATTGAAAGATTTATTTTTGGTGATTCAAAATTTTTGATAAAGAGAAAAAAAGGGATATTGTTATTTTTTCACATGGCAAAGCATTCTGCAAAAAAATATACTCATGCTAAACCTCAAGATAACTCACACATGACGCCTAAAAGTGAAGACTTGGGGTATGAGGTATCCTTATTGAGGAACCAATTTAATGAAATGTGTGAAATTGTGTTAAAAAAGGTTGATTTAGCACATTTTCAAGAATTAATTAAAGGGGATATGGATCAAAAGATAAAACAATTACAAAATTCCATAGCAACTGTTATAACCCTATATTTCATAGTATCACCTAGTGATTGAAATTTCTTCTTCCAGTCATGTTTCATTGTAAATTATATTTCATTCTGCAAATGATTTACAAAAAGAAAAAGAAAAGGAAAAAGAAAATGATAAAAATAGAAAAAATGAAAAGAGGGTACAAAAGAAAAAAGAAAAAGAAAAGAAAAGAAAAGAAAAGAAAAATATATAAAAAGAGAGAAAATATAAAACCCCATCAAAAATCAATTTAGTTTGAATCATACTGTATAATCATGATCAAACTTGTTGAATTTATGTTGATAGGTTAGAGAATAAGTTTCGTCAAACTGTTTAATATTGACCAAGTTAGTTAGGTTAGAGTAATAATTAATCCAACAGTCTAAGTTGGATTAATATGTTAGATGCCTAGGTTAGTAAATAGGTTAGTGATGTTTGCCTCATGAAAAATTGAAAGGGATTTTGAAATATACCCTTAGTTGAATAAATTTGGGTATTTCTAGCTTAGGAAAATAATGTATGATGTAAAAGAGGAAAAAAGTAAGCTTAGCGCTACATAGCACATATTTTTTATCCTAAGTTTACTTGCGAAAAAGACCCTTTGTCGTGTATCGAATAATTCCCGCATAGGTTGTCATTGGCGACATCCATCATCGCGCAGATCAACGATCCTTAGCACATTTTAGACCCCCCCGACCTTTCTTCCTTTAATGGTAGGGGGGGTGGGTCCAAAAAGTGGTTTCCCCCCGCGTCGGTCCCACCTAACGTGGTGCTCTCACAACATTTCGAAATCCCCCCTCCGAAATCCACGTACCACCTACCCCCCCTCTGAAATATACCCAAACCACCACCCAATACCACTCACCTCAATCCACCATCATACCCTATTTTTACCCGTCATGTGTCCCATCCTACATACTTGTTGCCTAATTAAAATGATCCATGTGACCGTTAATCACTCTGTCACCACCCCATGCCATAATAGAAACCTCCAACACACTATAAAACCCCATTTCGTTACCCTATAATGCCATTTGTTGATATAGACACTGTGGACACCACGCCAAAACAAGCTGTCAAGCTAACTACCACAATATTTCACTGTCAACAGGCGTATTTCCCCAGGTAATTACAATTCTTCCATCGATTTACCTTAAGCTCTGTGAATCATGGCTCCCAAGGCCAAATCTGTTGATACATCTGAGAACCTGATCCTTCCCCCTTCTGTCGACCTAGACCACATCCCTCTGGTGGATAAAGACTACAAAATCATAGAGCCAAGGTGCGAATTCGACTTCTTTGAATTGCACTCTTGGCTAAAAGACATCTTTCTGGACCATAGTGATGAAATTGGACTCTGGGAGTCAATTTTACCTCTGTATATGTTCCCCCAAACTCACCATTTTCCCGAATTCGCCCTCGGATGCCAAGCTCGCTATTTTCCCGACCAAAGGGCCATTGTTTCCTCCGTTGGATAAACCCTGTTCATAATCACTTCTGAATCCATTGACCAGATACTGAAAATGCCAAGAAATGATTATGCGATTCTGTTTTCCATTGAAGCCCTAAATGACCTATACCAGAAGCTCACCTTCCCCCAAAGAGCCCATATTTTTGACATTTTTCTACCAAAAGACACCCAATTGCCCAAGAAAAATCACCCTTATTCATCCTCCATCTTCACGGTCAAAGCCAACCGGATCATTTCCATGCTTTCTTACTTGTTAGGATATTACTCAGATGAATGGGTAGATGAGCCTATCCTAGGTTTTCTATCCATTTTCAGCACAAAAGAAAGAAGTTCAGTTAAATTCAATTTCAGTCAGTTTTTGGCTGATAACATTCATGATCAACTTTTCATATTTCCAACTGAAGGAATGTTAAGATATTCCTTAGTCTTGGTTTATATGTTCTTGTTTTTTTAGTCAGACAGGTTTCCCTATGCACTTCAAAAACTAAACTAGGAAGGAAACCCACAGTTAGTGACCTCATGGACCTCATTGGTGAGGAAAAATTCAATAGATTATAGCTTCAAGGACTTCATAGACCAATTCTTTCACCCAGTTGTTTGAAAGTTGAACAACAACACAAAGCCAAGGATCAATGAAGAAATTCAGAGAATCCTACACCTTTCTAATCTAGCTAAGACAGGGGATTGGTATTTATACCAAAACCACACAGAGATAAGAGTGTATAGGTGTGAGATACCACCTTATAGATTGCCCAAATACCTCCCTATGAATATTTTTTCAATAGAATACATAAGGCAGATGGTGAACTCAGATGACATCCACTTTGTTGTGGCAAAGAAGAAGCAACATCTCATAATCAAGACCTAGATTGGCCCTTTCATCTGCAACAACATATCAGGAGGAGAAGAAGCATATAACCTCTTGAAGAAGATGAGGTTTACTCAGCGTTCCACTTGGGCTTATGACCCATTTGGTGTCATCTCATAGCTCAGATTCAAACAAAGGATCACTCCTTATGCTAACACACAAAATCCAAAGGTGGAGAAATACATGAACCAAACAGAGTGGCAGGAGAACACATTGCTAGAAACAAAGGAACAACTTTCCCCCGTAATTTCCTCACATACTAACACACCTCAAAAGAAAGAAGAGAAGATATCAAGAAATGAGGTTTCCCCTTCAGTCACAGAGGTATCAGCCGAGGACTTCCAGGTTTACAGAAAGAGGGCCAATACTAGTCATGCACCAGACTTGCTCAAGGATGGAGAAATGCGGTCCACCATAGTCATGAAGGGACCACATTCTTCAACCTATTCAGATAGTCAGCTTATAGTGTCTACATCATCACCAACATCTCAAAGACAAACAAACACTACTCTGACAGCTGAATAAACTCATGGAAAAATAGAGTCAAACATTTTTGACAAGTACAAATAGATCAAGCAAATAAATGAGCTCCTCAACAACAACACCTATGCTCAGTTATGGAAGAAGACTTCCACTGCTCAACACAGGTTGTTCTCAGCCTTTGACACAAAGAGAGGAAGAAAGCAAATGGTATTCTTGCAAGCACAAGTCCCTCATCCTAAAACAACTGTAGACTATAAGAAGACTTCCTTTGAGTTTGATGTAAAGGATGTCCATCTAGCGGACCAGATGGATATGCATAGGTAGACATGATAAATGATATTCTCTACCTTGACAAATACTTCAATGAATGCTTCAAAGTTGCAGGTATCCCTGAACAATATTCAATCCCAATTGAAGTTGGAGAAAATCTCTTCTTTGGCCAAGGACAAAAAAATAAAATCATTAGAAGAATTGGTGCTGAAGATTGGGTATGACCCAAAAAATGTCAAGGCAATATAGGAGTTATTAAAAATAAGAATGTTGATATATCATCTCTGAGAAATAATTTGAAGCTTCCATCTACAGAAGATTCACAAGCCAAAGAAGTGGCTAAGATTGAAGGCCACAAAGAAGAAATGTTGAAGCTAATCATGGAACATAATGCACAAATAAGAGAAATGGAAGCATAAATGGATAAATTGATAAAGGAAAAGGAACAGAATGTGCAGATGGCCATGATCCCACTGGAGGTAGTACCTCTGACAGGAATCAAAACAACATAATCATCCACATCATGAGAAATTTCATCAGCAATCCCAATACAAGTTTCAGATGCATCTGACAAACTTGTAAAATCCATGGAAGACATGTCCATACAAGGGGAAGAGATCAGGAAACTATAGGAAGAGGTAAAGAACCTGCAGGATCTGAATTCAATGTTCAGGCCAATCACCAAGCAGAGATGCATAAGTCTCGAAGGCTTAGTCACAAGTTACAACAATTAGAGAAAGAGATTGCCATGGCAAAAACCTTAGCCCAAGCTAAGGAAAATATTTGGGTATATATCATCAAGTCAATATCAGAAATATGGCCATCCATACAGATCATATTTGAACAACATGAGTTAGTATAGAAGGCCAGAGGAGAAATTGAGATCATTAAGAAAGAGTTAGGAGAGATACCCATAGAGGCCAGTGAACTTATCAGATTTCTAAACTCCAAAAACATGCAAGAGTTAGAAGAACTAGAAATTGAGGACATAACAAAGATCATCCTTGATATCAAGAAGGTCCTAACCAAGAAAGGATTGATGTTGCAGCTAGAAGAAAAATCTCAAGTGATGGACATAGGTGTGCAGATATTTTTCAGTAAGTTTGAGGTACTACACAAGAAATGGCTTCCTAGATTGCTAGTACTTAATGACAAATTGATCACTTTGTCTGATTACAAACAAAAAATGAGTGCAATGGCAAAGGACAATTCAAAGTTTGCAGGGATACATGGAAGCAATACTGGTAAATATTTCCTAGAGACATTATAGTTAGACTTGAGTATTCAACATGAGATTAAGCATATCTTCAACACTAAGCTAACCTTTGCCAAGTACACAGAAATGGATGAGATATACAGGAAATTACTCAAGATTTATATCCTAGGTAAAAAGAGGTGGGAATATCGATGTGCTTTACTTGAGTAGAGACAATTTTGTTGTTCTAGTCAACATGGAGCATCCAACCAAATTCAAAGAGATGATTCACCAACCACTTCCACCAAATCAACACAAAGGATTCGAGCAAATCAACAAATCTCTATATTTTGTATTTTAGAGATCTAGTTAGTTAGATATTCCTCCATAATGTCCTAGTAATTTATGACAATATATGATGTAAATAGTTATATAAATACTTCTCTCTTCAAAGTATTGAGGGTTGATTTTTGCACCCAGGAGCTATTGTGTATTTTTCAAAGGATCGACCAGTAATAAAAGAGGCTTATTCACAGGATTCTTGTTTCAGATTGTTGATGATGTTTTTCTCTCTTTGTCAAATGTTTTCTCATTCTCTGTAATCATTTCATGTATTTCCAATTATAATCATTAAAAGAAAGTCAAAAAAACAAAATTTATTTCATATACTCTGTCTCTGGTTTTTTAACGATCTGTATGTTTTCATCTGAAACTAAGTGAATGAATTCTTAATTGCTCATCTGCTTTGTGGACTTTCCCTCTTGTCCCTCTTATTCATTCCATTTAATCTGAATAGATCCAACAGTTTTACTACCCTTCCCTATGGACAAAACCTTATAAAAATCTGAAACTGATCCCCATCTTTAAGTACAGACCCCATAGACCAATGGAAAATTAAACATTCTTTCATCCAATTATTTCAAACAAACAAACAAAATTCGAACTGTCATAACTAGCCTAACATTTTAAAACTCAAACAAATCTAAATCTGATAGAGATATCACTCCCTAAAGCTGGCAGGGCTAGATCCCAACTTCCAAAGTGGTTTAGTAGTTACCTCTGTCAATTTCTTCTACAACCTCTAGAAATTACAAAGTGATAACAAAAACCATGATATTACATACCCTAGATGAGAGGTTCTCTAAAGGTGATATCGGGACACAAGGAAATCATGAAAATAGGGAGAACTAAATTATTGAAAACCTAGTGACATATGGGGAAGATTTTAACAAATGTGGAGAACATAAATATTGAGTCCCATAATCATGATTATTCATCACTCCAAGATATGCATCATCGAGGATTCAATTTGGGACCAAGGAACTACTTAATTCCAAATATTGATATGAGGAAATTTGATGGTAAAGATCCCATAACATGGATATTCGATATGGAGCAATTCTTTGATCTACACCAAGTGTCAACTTTACAAAAGGTAACTCTTGCATTCTTGTATTTAGAACCCGATCAATTTGTTTGGTATCAATGACTTTATGAATGAAAAAAATATTCTATTTTCTTCTAGTCCTTTTTTATGGATGAATTGATAGCACATTATGGGGATATTAAGAGAAACACTTTATTTAGTCAATTGATAAATCTCTGGCAAAGAGGTCCAATTATATAGCACATTCATCAATTCTAAAAGATGACATTAGAGTAAATTTGGGGTCTAAAATGGGCTTCTTAAGGAAAATATTAAAATAGTAAAAACATATGTCATGTCAGAATGATCATATGCCATGTCACACTAAGGTAAAGTTGTTATCTAGTGAAAGTCAATCTACATTGTCTCATTACTGATAGTTGCTAAGTAAGTCTGGTTAATATAGAGTTATGAGATGAGGGTTAAAAATAATAATGAAATGTTTATATTCTTGTGCACACAATAAATGATATAATATTATACAATAAGGGGGGTAGGGTATGTATACCTCTGTAGGCTTTAGTAGTCAAATCACTGCATAGAGGGGGTCCCTTGTCCCACAAACAAGGGGTCCTCATACACCACTTTGGTGTTTGGCTTGACTGTGACTTTAAAATTATATATATATATATATATATATA